>APFE030651443.1:0-16965 GCA_000404065.3 Pinus taeda
CAGTTCCATAACAACCTCAACATGAACCTATTCCTATTACAAAAGCACCTAGCAAGGGGGGAAAGCCTAGAAAAAATGGAATTAAAGACAAGGCACCCCTAGCAACTCCAAATTCTCCTAAGATGTAAAATCCTATTCCTCCATGCACTTTGTGTGATGTTGTTGGTCATGCCACCAATAATTTTCCTAAGCTCCCTCATATGAAGAATGCAGTCTCTGACATCTTCCCTGATTCTAACATTCTTGAGGTCCATGTCACCTTACCTGAGTCAGCTAAGAAGAACAAATCATTACACACGAATCACCCTTGTTCTTTGTATGATAATTATGGCCATTATTCTCATATTTTTCCCCATCTCAAAGATTTTCGTGGTACACTTCAAGTTCTTTGCGAATTATAAGTCACTCTTAGTGATTCCACCTCTCCTCTACCTTTGAATTATGGTCCCACTCCTACACCGCAACAGGAAGTCTCTCAACCACCCATTGTGTTCCCTCCCCCTGATGTCGAGATGACAGATAGTATTTCTCCTATTCTCTACATGTAATCATCCATGAGATTGATGTATTGGGACTCCCTTGATGTCTCCTATTGTTATTCTGTTGAACCTTCTTCAATATACACTTCGGTCTGAACATCGGTAGATGTCCCATCTACTAGTCACTTGTCTCCCAGCCTTGACAGTGCATATGTGAACCTTGTCTCTCATGAAGATGTCTCAGGTATCTCCTATTCATCATGTGGTCTCTCTTCCTCTCATCCCCCCATCTTCCATTCTGATGAATACATCATGGAATCCATGACCACCCCTGATTATCCTTGGTATGATATGCACCATCGTGCGTACTTCCTTCTGTAGCAAACCCATGACCAATGCGTTGAGGAGTCAAAGGACTTCATTCATGGTGAAGTCGATTGGTTTAAAAATCCCATTCCTACACCAAATGCTTTTGAAGAAGGAAATATGGCTAGCATTTCCCCTACTATCAAAATTAACATTTCAAGTAAACGAGGGAACGAAGAAAATATCATCTTAGGGGCACAATGCACCCCTTAGAAATTGATGCTTGCACCAATTTATTCAAAGAATTTCGCGATGTTTTCACCTAGTATTATCCTAAAATGCCCAAACTTGATCCCGCCATTGTTGAAAATCACATCGAAACTTGGCCCAATGCCATCCCTGTCTGGCAAATGAAAAGGCTTATCCATCCTTCCAAATGAGAAGCTATCAAAGCTGAAATCGATAATCTCAAGCAAGTTGGTTTCATATATCCCTTTGCATACACCACATGGGTGTCCAATCTTGTTCCCGTTCTTAAGAAACAAGGCACCATTCGTGTCTTCACAGACTTTCGCAATTTGAAAAAAGCTTGTCCCAAAGGCATCTTTCCCACATCCTTCATAGACCAGGTCATTGGTGAGTGTGTGGGGCATGAGGTTCTCTCCTTCATGGATGGATTATCTAGGTACAACTAGATACGTATTCGTTATGAAGATCAGCGTAAAACTGCCTTTACTAGTCCATGGGGAATTTTCTCTTATAAGGTCATACCTTTCGTTTTAAAGAACGTTGGGGCCATTTTTAGCATGTCATGTTCTACTTTTTTCACAACCTAGCTCATATTATCCTTGCATATCTAGACAATCTCACCACTTGTTCCAAACTTCGGTCACAACACCTTCATGATTTTTGTATTGCCTTTCTTTGATGTTGCGAGTATAACATTCGCCTCAACCCCCTTAAGTGTGTCTTTTGTGTTCCTATTGGACGAATTTTGAGATTCATTATGTCCAAAGACGGTTTCACTCTTGACCCTCTCAAAGTTCAATCCATTCTCAAACTTCCTCCTCCACGTACCCTTCGCTAGTTACAAAGCCTCCAAGTCAAAGCTAACTTTCTTCATCGGTTTGTTCCTAAATATGCCACTACGACACATGGGTTTCTTAGACTCCTTAGATCTAACATTGCATTTATTTGGGATGACCAAGCTCAACATTCTTTTTATGCCCTCAAATGTTCTCTCACTTATGCTCCCCTTATTAGTCCACCTAAATTTGAAGGGATTTCATCTTTTACATTTTTGTGTCCACCTATTCATTCGTCAGGGTCCTCATCCAAGAAGATTCTACTGTAAATAACCATTTCATATACTATGTCAGTAAGAACTTTAATAGTCCCCCTATGTCCTATTCACACGAAGAAAATTTGGAACCGGATGTTTTGTTCTCTATTCAAAAGCTTTTCCATTATATCCTTACGCGTACGACTAGAGTTGTGACCAATTCCAACCCCATGGATTTCCTTTTGAGTCGACAGATAATTAATAGGAAATACACCCTTTGGATCGTTATCCTTCAAGAATTCAATCTCGAAATTGTCACACCCAAGAGTAAGAAAGGTTTAACCCTTGATGAATTCATTTATGAATTTCCCACTGGTGTGCCATATCTGCTGATAAATGATGATCTTCCAGTTGAACACTTATTCGCCATTACCTAGGATGGTCCTTGGTATGGTCACATCCTTATCTATCTGTGAACCAAGAAATTTTACCCCCACCTCACTCGTGGTGATTGACAGTATATTTGACATCAAGCCCTTGTCTACCTCCTCATCATTGACATTATTTATCATCATAGTTTTGATGCCATCCTTCGTTGTTGTCTCACAAATGTTGAAGCTGAGCAAGTGTTGAATGCTTCCCACGGTGGCACTTGTGGCAGTCATCTCTCTAGGATGGCCACTGCCTAGAAAATCATGCGCACCAATTATTTTTGGCCTTCTCTCTTTAGCGATTATATTGAGCCAGTCAAACATTGTCCCAATTGCTAGTTATACAACCCTACGGTGCGAGCTCCACCTACTCCCCTTCATCCCGTCATCGCAGTTGCTCCTTTCTGTAAATGGACTATTGACTTTATGGAGTTTCGACCCCCATTTTCTAATAACCACAAGCATATTATCATGATCATCGACTATTTCACCAAATGGGCTAAATCCATGCCAACGTTCAATACTATCGCAACTACTTCAACCCTATTTTTCTTTAACCATGTTATTGCTCGATTTGGGGTTCTAAAATAATTGGTCTTCGACCATGGCCAACACTTTGAAGATGAGATATGGTGTGATATGTTGGGCTTCAAACACCAATATTCGTCATCTTATTACCCCCAAGGCAATGGCCAAGTTGAAGCGGTCAACAAAATCCTTAATACTATGTTTCAGCAGATGGTGAATAAACACAAGACCAAATGGCATTTAATGCTCTTCCCTGGCTTTATGGGCCTATAAATATTATGTCACGATCACCACCGAGTTCACACCTTTCCACCTTGTTTTCGGAGAGGAGGTAGTCTTACCAACAGAGTGTGAAATCCCCTCCCTCCACCTTGTCATCGAACTCCTCCAAGACACCTAACCTTTAGAACAATGACTTAGCATGCTTGAGTGCACCAATGAAGACCACCATGTTGCATTGCAAACCATCGAAGTGTCCAAAAAGTGCACCAAAGATCAGTATGACCGAAAAGTCCACCCTCGTATCTTCCATGAAGGTGACCTTGTTCTTATTTATGACCAAGCTCAAGATTTCCTTGGGCACAGAAATTTTGAATCATTATGGCTAGGACCTTACATTTTTTGTAATATTTTGGTAAAAGTGGCAAACCTTTTAGAGGGTCTAGAAGGAGAAATCATTCCCAACCCCCGCCATGCACTCTACCTCAAGAAATTTTACCTATAGCATTTCCCATTGAAATGTGTGTATATCTTTATTTTTATTGCATTTAGGTAGCTTGCATCTCCCCCCTCCCCCCGCCCCATCTTACACCTTGTATTTGTGTTTCTTTCAGATGGATCCATCATCCACACCTTATATCAGTTATGTCAATGGTGTGAGTCACTTCACCAGGAATCTAGCCTCAACAGCTTGGGCCTTTTTCACCCCCTTTCATTTGTTAGTCCACTCCAACAACGTCTACATTGGATCTACCACCAATAACCAGGTCGAATATGATGTTTTGATAGGTTTGTTAGATGATTCCCTTGATCTTCACATCCTTCACCTTCATGTTTTTCTTGATTCCTTTCTACTTGTCATGCAATTTAACAGGGTTTATCATGTGCATAATCTTGTCCTATTTATAAAATATCTATGAGTTAAGCTTTTAACACATGAATTTTATTGCATTACATTCATTCATGTTCCTAGAGCCCAAAATCACAATGTAGATTCCATTGCAAATAACATTCTAGATTGGAATTTATCACATGCATATATAAGAATACATCCATAACATAAACAAATGGAAAACCACAATCATCACAAAGTATGCATAACCATAATCATGTATCATCATATCCAATATATAGTGTTTTGAGTCCACTACTCTAAATGCATCTGACATGCTCACTCGCATGTTATCACAAACAAAAAATGGGGACCCACATGTCCCTATTCCTAATCACTATCATCTGGAGGCTCCCAAGCCAATGGCTCCATCCCACCATCTTGTAGGTCTCGTACTACCTAAACGGCCATAGCAATGCACCGCGTGATTCCTCACCACTCTGAGGGAAGACTAGTGCACTCATTTGTATATTGATCTTCTAACTCATGCCACTCGCGCTCTATCACCTTGGTTAGTAGCACATCGAATCTACATTAGATATCCTTTAGTAGAGCATCACTACCTAATCTCTATTATGATTTGGCCCCACCCTGATCTGTAGCCCCAGGCGCTACAGATCGTCCCATGTATCCTTGTTGGCCTCACCGGTGCTATATCTTCATACCAAAAAGTTTAGAAATCAGTAACACATACACATATTTCTTAAACTATAAATGCATAAAATATATAGAAAATATCACTTACCATCTGGACCCCTTGCTCGTCTCCGAGGAAGTGGTAAGTTAGGATCCCCTTGATAGTTCATTCCATTATATGGATAGTCATCTATGTACAGTGGAATTTGGTCCCAATGAGAAAAAAAACTCATGTTAGAACACTCGTCTAAATCCCCCTCCTCCGCCTCATTTTAGTAGCTTCCCCCACCAATGCATCCTGGGATCTTGTGGGCCCCCATCACGGATCTATACATAAGTTTAGATAATGGGGATCTTCTTAAAGAAGAGTGAACATAACATTGTCCCAAAAGAAAAGTTATCATTGGTCCTCCACCTGCATACTGTCAATTTTTGTTTCAATGACGAAAAAATCATTTGGGCCCACCCATAGTAGGTCCCTTCCATCACACTCTCCACCAACATCATCTGCCCCCTAGTAATGTGGTGGAAGGCATGACTACCAAAGATCCACAACACTGCTATAGTTGTAGCTCATGTCTCAAGTCTCTCTAGGTCACTGGTCTGAATGGTTGTGACCTTTGCATGAACCCCCAGTACATAGTGATGATCGACAAACTCACCTATATGCCTCCCATGAGGCAACACTAGATGTATCTCCCCCACTAGCCCTAGGGGGGAAATCTTGTCAAAAAATATATGTCCTGGATCATCATCTCGATCTTGTGCCCCTATACTACAAAGGCCTCGTAATCTGGGTCACAGTAACTCACAATTCTCGAGAGAAAGGGCTCACCATCCCTCATCAATTGGTTCTCTAAGAATTTTAGCATGCCATATTGTGCCAAAATCCCTCTCATTGCTTGATTCCCCTAAACCTCAGCATGGAAGGTCTACAAATCTCGTTCTCGCCATACAACCTTTAGCTCTGTCATACCTGCAAAATACCATTATGATTTTTTAGCTCATATTCAAAGGTATGCATGTCCAGTTCTTAGCTTCAACTCACCATAGACCACTAGTCCTGCTTCTGCTCTCATCCTAGAACGTAGTTTTTGCCTCCAAAATTGTGTTGGATGCACTTATTGGTCCAGTTTCTGCTTTCTAGAATGCATAATATGCCCCAAAAGTACGTAGCGAAGGTGAGGATAAGCAAGGGTCCCCCATAGTGAACTGAAGCCCTAATCTGAAAGTTTAATCCACTAAAAATGATAAGGTTAGGCCACCTACCTCCAACTTGCAGATCCTGATTCTGATGGTCAGTTTGTCTGCTATTATCTCAACAAGATTTAGGTCCTTCTCCTCCTCTCCAAAATCTCCAACAACTCACTATGCAAATGAATTAGATTTGGGGGCAAAAAGCCCTTTTATAGGAAAAACCATAGTTTTTTCTTTGTCCATTACAACCAAACCATAGCACTAATTGACAAACTTTCTACACCATTGGAAAGCTCTCATTGAGTTCTATGATGGGTCTCCATTTGTTTTTGGTAATTTGACACTTCATCAAGAAGCCAGTTTTTCCATGAGGTCTCACTTTGCTGCCTATTAAAATCAATCTTCTTCACTTGAGCCACCTGTACTTCGGTACCATTTTACCTTTGCACTATTTGACTCATATATCTATTTTTGTCATGCGTGACCATCATTTACTCATGTTTTTATGGTCCCCTCTGGGCCTCCCCTACATGGTACCATCATCTACTTACCCTTGTCATCATCATCTAATATGAGTCACCCTTGTATCTATGGAGTCTGTTCCAAGTCCCCTAGAGTCCAGTGATAGTGTTCCATAGATCTTTGTGTCACATCCAACCCATTATATTCATATTTTGCCTCTAATTCTTCTACTTCATATTTGAAAAACCCCCGTTTGAGTCATTGATCATTCCATCCGGAATCGAGTCATTTGTTGCCAAGTCAAGCATACATATCACACTCTGTCAAGGGAATTCATCAGTCTGCCACTCATCGTGTTTCCCTCTATCATCATCTCTGGTGTCATTACATTAGTTACTCTAGTATGATACCTCGTGCCTTTGTTAAGAATTCCTTATTGCCTTAACTTTGGTGGGCCCTCCTCTACCAACTTCAGCACATTTATTCCAGAAGAGTAGTCTATAGGGTGGTGTACCTCGGTTCCAAATATTTCACCTTTGTTTGGTGCCTCAAATCAAGCAAAGGGAATCAAGACTTGGTTGTTTCTCACATGCTCGATGCCAACTCCTTATCGCACGTTGAGAATCGTACACTTGATTGTTTGGTGATCCAGATGATTGTCCCAGTGATTCCTAGGTGTGTGTGAGATGTTTTAGAATTCATGAGGGGTTAGCCCTTCAGGTAGCCCCCACATGGCTAGATGTACATAGATGTTGATCGAGCCTTATATGTAGTTCCTCAAATGTGATGGGTTTGATTTCAACCACTTGCAACACCCACAACATGCATGTCTCCTTCAAATGATCCATTCAGATCTTTAGAGACCTTTCCTGTTCAACAGGGCTTCCTTGGTTGTGATCCCCCCTCTCCATGTCAATTTGAGGGACATTATGTCTCATGTACTCAGATTTTATTGTACTCAGTCTTAGGATATGTCTTTCCAGGCACGTTATGTATATGGGATTCATTGTATTATTTTTTGGCCCATTGTTGACAGTATATCATGTATCATGTACTTTATAGCTCATTCCCACATTGTTGGGCTCACCATTATTCTTTGTATACATTTATCTCAGCGAGTATAGGTATGCCTCCCCCGCCTCATTTGAGATCATGTACTCCCAGATCAAAGGAGAATTCTATCAATTTAGTAGGTCTCACCCCCTCCATTTTTTTCGATCCTTGCATTTCTTCAATTATCTCTCTCTCTCTCTCTCTCTCTCTCTCTCTCTCTCTCTCTCTCTCTCTCTCTCTCTCTCTCTCTCTGACTCCCCTTTGGTGTCTCGTGGAAGTGTAACCTACAATGTATTTCGGTCATACGGTTTTCTCATAACGCTAATACGTTGGGGGGCAATATGTTATCACCAAAAAATGATCACCTAGCCATTTCTAACTAGGTGGATCAAAACCATGTAGGATTAATTTTACCATAGTAAAATAACTTTCACCATGGGAAATAATTTAGTAGACCATTTTTATTAAATTATTTCCTAATTAAAATTTAAAACAAAAAAAAACATGAGAATAATTAAATAAATCATTATTTATTTAATTTTCTATAGGAATAATTATTAAATCATTGTCGCATTTGCCTAAATCCCATGGGAATAATTAAATAAGTCACTATTTATTTATTATTCCTTATTTCCATTATTGGAATAATTGTTAAATTGCTATTTAATAATTATTTCAATTTCACAAAAATCTTAATCCTTGCGAAATAATTAATAAATCGTTTTATTTGTTATTTATTTATAAATGAAGATATTTGACCATTTTAAATATATTTTCATTGTCCACAAAATATAATAAAGTATTCCTAACGGTTAGATCTTGATTTGATCAATATTATTTTATTATTCTCCATTTTTATATTAACTCAATACTTTGTTATAAATAGGAGGGTTTTCCATTCATTCTTCACCATGATCATTATCATCATCACCATTATCGTCTCTTTTCTTTTGATCTCCCATTTGAGTTCTCCACATTTTTCTGGGTTTTTCACACATTGAGAGAGAGAATCGATTTCTAAAGCACCAAGGACATCAAAGGACCCATCCCATGGAGGGGGATTTGCAAACCCTTTTGTAGATCTCCTTCACCAGGTGTCATCAATAAAATATTTATTCATTTTAAAATCTTTCCATTTAGGTTATTGCATTGGAATATATATTGTTGTTTTCTTCTTTGGATCGTATATGTTATTTTTGTTGCAGGTTTTTCTAGTTTTATTGCAGATCTGAAGCATAAGTAGCCACAAATTGTTGTTAGGGTCACGTGTCACCTAGTGAATTAATTGAAGTGTTTTTGGTACACATTCCAAGAAATTTCACACTAACACAACTATTTTTTTTACATCAAATAAAATATGTATTACAATGGTCCCTAGGGTGTATCTTAGTGGGTGATCATTTTGGAAATAAATTCTTGTGAGCAAGATATTGAATATTCAATTCCCTCAAACGTAACCTAGTCTACAGAGAGAAGGACAGATCGTAAGCCCCAAAAGTTATAGTGGTAGTGTTTGGGATTGCCTTGTGTCACACAAGTACAAGACTGGCCCTATTGCCAATTCCTCTAGATATAAGGAAAAATAAAAAATAAAATAACAAAAATAACAAAACAAAAACAAAAAAATAGAAAATAAATTCAAAAAAAAGAGAGATGAATTGCAATGAATTCCTCTCTTACATCATCTGTATTCTCAAATTTTGGGCCAAAAACTTGAGTTGCCCCAAACCAATCTTACCAATATTTAGAAGCCCAATGTTGCCTCACATACAATATTTACTCTAAAAGTCCAATCTAACAGCCACTTATCAGAAGTCCCTATAATACTAGTTGGTCTAAATGACTCACTGCTATGAGGATGGTTGCGGGTTCGAATATGAGTCTAAGATTTTTTAGAATGACCCAAAACCATGTCGAATGGATGGGCATAGGGATGGGGAGAGCACTAAAGCAATGTTGAAAGGGTACCTTGAATTTTGATAGTTCAAGTTCGATAGCAGTAACACAGAAATATAAATGTTAAAAAAATTGCACAGATCAATTATGAGATTCAAGATGTTTGTGTAGGTTATATTCATAGGTGTCAATTCCCACCATGTAGAATACAATGGTGACTTTGGTTGGACCAAGCCTTGTAGCTTTAACTATCTAGCCTTGAGATTCTCAAATACCAGCTTTGAGTAGAGATTTGTGATCCTATAAATGGCGCCCAGGTATGTATGGACATTTCTAATATTGCAGAGATAGCTCATACTTACATTGAGTCCAGTTGCAGGTTAAGAGGGTCCAGAGAAAAAATAAATCTCCTAGGTAAAGTGTGTCTGATGTATAGAAATTATCAACATCCTCGTCATTCCACTAAAGTGAGGGAATCACAACATTTTGTATCATCTTGGGCATTCATATCCAATCATGGATTATTCTGGAAGCACTTTCCAGGACTTCAACTCTATGTTCAATTGTTGTGGAATATGGGTCTCTTTTCACTCCCTCTTCTCCAACAACTTTGCTCTCTAACAACTCAATTTTCTTTATTTTTTCTAACAGGAAAAACCTAATGACTAAACAAGAGTTGAGACATCTCATACTAACCACGGATGGAGTGAAAACTCCTTGGGGCCACCTACTCCTTGAGCCTAATCAATACATGCTACAACATGCCTCTGTAAAGTTGAACCTGGGTGGGTGAGGTGGAAAGCCACAATCCGAACCACTTTGAGCTAAGAACCATTAGAAACCACTCATTTTTTTCTCTAACATGAAGATTGCCTAACATGTCAAGGAATATGACCAAAGGTAAAAAACTAGTTGAAACCAATGGTTCTTGCTCTGAATATTTTCAAAATATCATAGGAAAATTTGATTTTCTTTCAGTGCACAAAAATTTCCATAAGAATCTCCATGGAATTACATATTCATAATCGGTGAGCTTCATTTGCTTTCTCTTGGTAATGTTACTACTTCAAATCTACAAAATAGTGTGGATGGTAGACAATCAATGCCACAGTTTTCCTTTCAGCTTTAGAGAGTGGTCATTCATTAGAATAATCCTTGAGTCTCTACAGAGAGTTGCATGGTCATTCATTAGAAGAATCCTTGAGTCTTTGCAGAGAGTTGCATCGACTAATAGAGCTGATAAGGGATATGAAGAGTCGATTTTGTAGGATGGACATAGAGAGAAGCACACATATGGGTTGAGGAAGAGGATGGGGACTCCTTTGACAGGTCACAGGTAGGCGCATAGAGGAACCAAACCAAGTTGAGGCGAGGAGAACATGCACCCAAGTTGAGCACCAAAAAATTTTGGCTCACAAACCATTAAGAAGATTGATAATATGGTTTCTCTTATAGTACTTTACTCTTGTACCACTATTAGAACACATGAAAGTGTTGGTACAAAACACAAGAAAATGGAAAATTGATTACATAAATATGATTATTATAACACATGAAAATGGAAAATTAGTTTTATTTTTCCCTTGATTCATTTTCAAGAGGTTATTTTGGACTTTACACACCTATTCATATTTATATGAGACTCCATCTTCCTTCTCAAGAGAATATGAGAAAAATTACCATAACCCTTAAGGAATTAGGTTTCCAAGTTTCTACCAGTTAGCTAAACCCATGGGGTTTTTAACTAGCAACGTTCATGATAGGATTTTAAACATTAAATTACAGTTAAGTTTTGCCTTGAAAGCTTCATCATCCATCTAAAAATCCATAGTGAATAAAAGTTAAGTTTAGTCTTGAAAGCCATCATCCATCTAGGAATCCATAGTGAATAAAAGTTAAGTTTAGTCTTGTAAGATTCATCATCCATCTAGAAATCCATAGTGTTGTATATTCAAATTATATTGGAATAACATAATCACTACTTAAAACATGAGAATATTTGAACCATTACCTCGTTGAAGCCTTAACTTCTACATTTAACTATATTTAAAGCATCAAAATCTGTTAAAAGTTAATGACCAAAATTTCATGAAAATAACACCATTTATATAATGTCCCAAATTCTAATCTTCCCATTTAAAATATGATTCACAACAATAACACCATCTCTATGATGTGTACCATTAAAGTGACAAATGATACATAATAGCTAGTACCTACCACTTGCAATTTGATAAGTATATGATGGATTTTTGAATGTTGATTAGATAAATGTAAAATGAAATCATTTTTTAATCTTATAAATATGTTATATGGTTAATATACATTTAAAATACAATTATTTATATTTAAATTTAATTTAAATTGATTAGAATTATAAATTAAAAAATAATATTTAAATTTTAAATTTGGAAAATATTTTTATAAATAAAAATCGTGAACATAAAATTCGAGGTCAGATTGCAACCCTTATGTATTACATGTTTTTTTGAAATTTCATCTAGGTTTTCTTAGCAATTAAAGTTTTTCATGATCAAATATATGGGTTGAGTTTTGATATGATATATTTAATTCCACATATTTTTATTAATTAAAATTTTGTCATAATCATACCAGCATTCAAAAAGGACGGAAAATATTCCACAAGAAATCATGTTGAGGATGTTTTAAATTTTTGTGTCTGAAGCCCTTACAGCAAATTGGTAATGGAGCCAGTAACATCTGGTTCATTGCAGTTAGTACTCAAAATCTATAAGTCTATAAAATGGATAGCTCTACAAGATCAGTCTCTTTCAAAGAGCTTGAAGCTAAAGAACAAGCTGAAGAAAACCCATTAAGAGATATGTTTGCATCATCATCTAAAAGGGTTATAAATTCTGCAGAACTTGAATATTTAGAGATTCAACCTTCACCTAAGTGGTGTTTGCCTAGTACCTCCTCTACAGAAGTATATGTTGATCTGTCTATGTTTCATCTTAAAGTTGTAACTAGAATATCTATCAAAGAGAGTATTAGTCAGATACAAGAAAACTTTGATTTTGCACAACCAATTTCTCTGCTTGATACTAAAAAACTCTAGAATGAAGCCAAGAGATTGGGAACCAAATATCTACCTTTAGGATGTATAAGAATAGGATCAATCCCCTAGTACATAGAGGGATGAATACTTTTGTTCTTGCCACAGTCAGAGATTTGACACATAATTAGTATTCAGATTCACTAATAGGAGGGATGGTTGCTCCATTATCAAATGGACCGGTCTACTTTGACTATTATCCAAATTTTTTTGTAAATACCTTTGATGAAAATATCAAAGATATATTGCAACTCCAGATCCAAACAACGGGGTTTGATATGAAGAAGAAAATAAATAATATAGCCATCCAAACTCATGGTTGTTTTAGACATACCAATACCCTCTATCCTGTTGTCCTCCATGCTCCCAGTAAAGAATCAAAATCCAGTGTGGTTGTTCTAGAAGATGCCCAAAACCAAAAGTTAGAACACCAAATTATCAAATGGGATGACTTAAGTTTCCCAAAACATTGGATTGTAGATAATCCAAAACCCCCTAGAATGCAAAAAATCACTTATGTTGATATAAAAGAAGGACCATCATCTGCTATAATGTCTTTTCCTAGAAGATCTACCATAGATCGCAGACAAATTGATTTAGCCTGCAAAGCTTCATCTATGTACATAGATCAACAATATATTGATACTACCAATTTTCATCCACCATCTATAGTTTGCCAACACATGGATTTATTTGAATATGCCCAGATTGTAAACTTTGCATCTCTGCAAGTTGAGTGTCCAAACTGGAATCAAAAAGTAAATCTCAATAGTCTTGCCGACTTTGTTATACATCAGAACCATCACCCTAGAACGGGAGAATCCCCACCGACAACTTTTGTAACTCCATGTCCTAATACGAAATGTTTTGATATTCCATTCCCACATTATTTTGATCATGTGATGATGATTCATGAACTTCCTTCCTTGGGAAATGAATATCCCTTCCCTAAAGAAATGTTCATCAAAATGTGTCCCTCTGGTATGCCTCGATACGGTCTAGGATATTTAGAACAACTAGATGACCTGATCCCTCAGTCCAGATTTATTAATTTTGTGCCTCCTAATTGTAAGAAGCCTTCAAAGCCAGAAATGCACAAGTTCATATCAGTTATGGAAGGATGTAAAAAGAATAAGATTGATAATCAGTGGATAAAAAATATGCTAAATTGGGATCTATATACCCATCTGGCTGAAAGTTTTGAACTAAGTACTTCATATCCTGAAAAGATCAGACTTTCATATGAATGGAAGACATACATGAAAAAATCAAACATTTGGTTATCCTTTTATGAATGGAAAAGAAAATTGGAAAACACGAGTGTACATATGGCAGATGTTGAATCATCTTCAGCAAAACATGCTTGGACTACTATAGATGATAGAAAAGTTGAAACTCCTACCACTTTTCCTCCTTACAAAGGTATTCTGTTAGAAGAAGCAAAAAACAGTGCTAAAACCATTCCCTTGGTCTTAAAGGATGATAATGCTCTTGGCATCGATAATAGGCTACAAAAGCAGTCAAAAAAGGGTCTTCAATAAGTTTCTTTCTATATAATCAAACCAGATGGCCAAGATGGTATGATATGTCTAGAATGTGGCCCCGAGGTGATCCAAAAATTATCTTTCCATATACTATTTATAATTTCTCAGACTACAAAAAATTATGGTGGGACATTATGAATGTAGGCGAGAAGAATGAAACTCATTACACCATAGTAAAATTGGAGCTACATGGACTACATAAAGACAAAGACAATGTGAATGATTTCAACAATGGTGGGTTGATTTTGGTATTAACAAAACATCTATGGACCCTCTCTTCTTCTAAAAGTATTTCCAACTAGAATGTAATTGTTTAGTCAATTTAGTGTCCTAAATTGCTTGCATGAATTATCAACTGGGGTTTGTAGACTGATGAAGTGTGATGCACTATATGTGCTTAGTTAACTCTTCTCTTCCTTTGTTGTTTTGTATTTTTATGTTTGTTTTGGGGTTTTTTGTACTTTGATGTCTAAGAATATACAATCTTTGAGAGATTTAGATGGATCTAATGAATTTTAAAGGAAAGGGAAGGTTCCTAAGTTAGTCTAGTCTCCTAAAAATGGACCAAGAACTGTTGACTAGTTAGAACCTAATAAGAAAACAAAGCATTTATCTTATCTTATCATTAGTCCTAACCATGGATCTAATTCTTAAAACCAAGAGTGATATTGATGTAGAAGGTAACTCAATAAATGCATTCATTTAAACATTCAACCATTCAATTTTGGAATATGATGGAATCAATCTCCTTGAAATGATTTTTTGGAATGTCAAGTGATGCAACTAAGTAAGGACCTAAAAGCAGAAAAGAAAAGGTAAAAGCACGTAAAACTAAAAATGTATTGAGTAAATTCAATCACTATATGAATTAGATATTTAACCATTTAAGTTAGGATCATCATAATTTTGAAATGGTTTTTGAGAACATCTATTAACACAGTTAATTGACAGTTATGTTCTAAGAAGATGAATAACAAAACAATAAGAAAACTATGCAACTGTGCATTCTTATTACTTCAATCTCCATTTAGTTTTGAAAAGAAGTCATTTTTTTCCATAAAATATCTCAGAAGAACAATGTTGCATAATTGTGATTTTATCCTTACACTATTGGTTAAAAACTGAAATGAAACATCATTCTAAATTAAAGAAAACAAACTTGTTGAAAACGGAGTAGTAAAATTAAACTAGAAACAACAAGTGAAAAACCTGCTTTAGTGCAGGGGTCCTCTGCAACTGATGTGGCTGGAATGCTAGCTAGTTAAAGATGCACTTTAAACCACCATTGAAAAAACGAAGTATGTATTATGAAAAAACAAATTTTGAATACAGAGTATCAGCAAAAAGCTTGTAATTCCTTCTAGCTTCTCACTACTTCTAGGTTTCATGCAACCAATATTTATAGGAAAATAACATAATTGTTATAAGAGACAAACTTGCTACATGTGGCTAATTCAAATGCTAATAGGACTATTCAACTTCTGATCAGCTACAGGTGGCTTAATTCAAATTGTAATAGGATTGTCCAATTTCTGAGCATGACTTTAGGCACGCTTTTCTATCGATCTGGACCGAGTGAATAGGATAGAATCCATGTGGAGATGATTCTGGAAATGCCCATGTGGCCCAGTTTTTCATTTGACACCTGTAACCTGCCAAACCATGAGAGTAGCTATGGAATCCACAATTAGCTGTAGAATAGGTTGCGTTCTGTAGCTAATTTGCAAAAATCTATTAAAATAGCAAGAACATGAAAATATAATATGGTGATCATTTTAATTCTTTCCTAAGACAAAACCTATCATTTATCATTGATTGGATCTGTAGTATTATGAGAAAATGAGAGAAAAAGGTGAGAACAAGTGTCAAGGAGAAGGTAATTCTAAGGTTCAACATTTCCCCACTACAAAATCATTACATGTCCTCATGCAATTTGCCAAAAATGTGAGTTCTTCTTCTTTAATGCATTTTCTCAGACACTTCTGCTAGTACATCCAATTTTCTTCCTTTTCTCTTCTTTGAAGTGACTGTCATTCTAGATTTTCTCATAAGAAGCCTATATATGAGGTTAATGACCATTCTGTTCAGAATCTTATTCTTTCTTTTTAACTTCTTGTTTTTCTTATACCATAGTCCTAGATGCAGAATGGTATTATCATGAATTTGCTTGTCCAATTTATTTTGTTCCTTCAAGGTTTCATTCTCTTGTTTGATATGTCTGTTCAATATCTCTAATTCATAAATTTCTTATTTGAGAGAGTCAATTAGAGGTTCTTGTGGATTGACAGAAGGTTCTGGCTTCATTGAGGCAATTCTCTTCTTCATTGATTCTATATAATCATATATTTGTTATTGCATTGGGTTTATGACTGGAGATCTTCTGCTTAGGCTACCTTCAAAATGATGATCAGGAGAATTTTGATGATTGTGTGCAGAAGGGATGTTAACAGGAGATGTTTCTGGGGTTTCCTCATCTAATTTTATAGACTTTGTCCCCTTTGACAATGTTTTCTTTACCAAACCTCGGAGTCTAGAGCTTCTTCTAGGTTCTGGATGACTTACGTTCTTCTCTTCTGTGACCTTTTTCTCCTTTCTTGTTTTTCCTCTTGCCCTGATTTTCTACCTGATTTCTGTCAGTTCTTCATAAATTCATTTTTCATCACCTTTCTGTAATGAAGACTCAGGTCTGTCTTTAATAGTTATACCAATCTTCTTTCTTTTGTTTCTTATAACATTATCTTCTTTAGGTGACTTTGGTGCTTCTTGGAAATGGTTTCTAATGAGGAAATTCTCCCAGGTATCTCCTATGACTTTTAAATGAAACTCAATCAGTACCTTTATCAACCCATGATGATACATGGTTGTATCTATGAACTCTATTTTCTTTTGCACATTTGAGGCCATCCTTCTTAAAGTATTTAGCAGGAAGAAAGGAAGATTAATTTCTCCAATTTCTACGAAATT
>APFE030651460.1:6206-19454 GCA_000404065.3 Pinus taeda
ATAGACTTTGTTAGCGCGCGCGGAGGAACAACGTCATAGGGTTTCTGCAGAGCCTGCAACGACAAATTTTCACAGACCTCTGCAATCCTGTCATCGATGCTAGTAATACGACCTTCCATCCATGAAAGAAAAGTCACGCGTATCATGAAGCCCCCCCAGGGGGAGGACACAGAGCCTCCCCCGAATGAAAATGAGACTCAACAAAAGAATGAGGAAGGGGCAAGAACAGAGGAACAAAATGGAGACAACATGGATATGAATCCACAACAAGCCAAGACAGCTAACAAAGATCATTCCAAAGTCACCTCGACCACCTGTAATTTAGTGGCTGCTGAACATCCGAAGATAGAACTCCCAAGTCATTGAATCAATGCTCAGATACAATACATGAGAGACCATGCTCTAACAGGAAAGTTTATTGGATTGTGGCCAATAGAGAAAGCTCTGCATGGCTAGATAGCAGCCAAATGGAAGTCGAAAGGACACATCACCCTACAACTAGGACCCAAAGGGTTCTTCACGGCCATCTTCAACTGCTTAGAGGACCAAAATAGGGTCCTAGACGGAGGGCCATATTTCTTCAATGTAGCCGGCCTGTATCTAAGGGACTGGATCGTGCACTTCAACTCGGATAAAGAAGACCTCAGCTAGGCCCCAGTCTGGATTCATCTCTACTCTCTCTTAATGGAATACTAGGACGAAGCCTCTCTACAAGACATTGGGAATGGTCTTGGAGAATTTATCAAAGTTGCAGAGGAAACAAAGCTCCAAAGATACACCTCCTATGCCAAAATCTGTGTCTATATGCAGCTCAATAAGGCACTACCGGATGCGGTAAGTCTCTATCATGACGATGATGAATGGGTTCAGTTAATAGACTATGAACATGTTCCGTTTAGATGCAGAAGATGCCATGCCTTGGGCCACTTATTTAGGGACTGTCCTTTAAGTCAAAAACCCTCAATCCATCAGCACCTGATAAGCCTGATTCAGATGGCTTCACTAAAGTCGCCAATCGTAGGAAAAACCATAATAAAACGACTTCAAATCCTAAGATGTCTCAAGCTAGCTCCTCCAAGCCCTCTACGAGCAATAGCTTTGAAGCATTAGCTCGAAAAGTTGACCAAAACTCTGAAAACCCCGATCCCTCAGAGAGGGAGACCAAGAAGGACAAACAAGTTGCCCATGTAGACTCCAAGAAAACCCAAAAAGATCCCTTGCCCACAGATCTATCCCCCTCTACCCTGTACAAGGTCTTAGCCTGGAATACTCAAGGAATGGAGGTAGATAACATGTAGCCTGATTCTATAATAGCAATAGAAAACACGGAAGGATTAAATGAATCTCAGCACATGGAAGAGGAACCAAAAGGCATATATATTAGGGACCTGGACATTCTTGGCCTTGAGCAGGCATGCAAAACAAAAAGTTATGACAAAATCCCAGAGCGACAACTGGAGAATCTGGAAGTGATTCTCTCACGAGCATAAAGGCAAAAATCCCTAGGCATTCAGACCGAAGGTCTTTGGGATGGGGAGCATATCACCAAAGATAACAAAAAGCATGGAAGGAAAACATATCTCCAACGAACAATCCACATCGGGGAAATGCTGGTGGAATCAAGGAGATACTCCAAGCTTACCAAGTACTACAACTCCCTCCCCAACATTCCTCAATGAAGCTAATATCATGGAATAACAGAGGGCTCAATAGCCTCGAGAAAGGTAGACTGATTAAAAATATGATACAACAAGAGAAGCCACAAATCCTATTCTTGCAAGAAACCAAATGCAATTCAACCTCTCTGGAGCGAACTGCAGAAAACGCCTGGCCAGGATATCTTACAGTAGTAGTGGATGCCTCTAGTGCTTCGAGAGGCCTAACAATCATTTGGGACGCTCGAACCATTATGCTCAATAACATCCACGCTAATAAGCATTTTGTCCAAGCCACTTTTCACATTATAGGGACCAATATACATGGTCATTTAACCAATGTGTATTTTCCCCAGGAGGCTATATACAAAATAGAAATTTTGAATACACTGTCGATAATCAATACTGAAAGAGAGCATCCACTATGGATCACAGGGGGTGACTTCAACATGATAACCAATCTAGAAGAAAAAAGGGGAGGCAGGAACAGACTGGAAAAGGAAAGTTCACATCTAAAAGAATTCATTCAAAACAACTGGCTCATGGACATGCCATTCAACAACGGACTGTATACCTGGAACAATAAAAGAGCAGGTTTGCATTAAATCGCTTCTCGCCTGGAAAAATTCTTACTCTCAGACAACGTTATCCATCTCGGAGGAGATATCTCAGCTTCAATTTTGCCGATCTCAGGGTCAGATCATTGGCCAATCTCTCTCCAATGGTCTCGTCCTAGCAATACCACCCTAAGGCCATTTCGTTTTGAGGATTTTTGGGTGTCACACCCAGATTTCAAAAACCTAATAAACTTAGAATGGAATAACTTTTCTCCTCCAAATGGCACAAAAATGTTTCAATTTCAGCAGAAGCTTAAATTCCTCAAAAGCAAGATCAAACAATGGAACCATTCTTCTTTTGGCAACATTTTCTAGGCGCAAAGTGTCCTCGATCAAGAAATGAAACAACTGCAGCAACAGATCATTACATAAGGCAGATTAGATGACCTGTTAGAATAGAAAAAGTATCTTGAGTCTCAGATATCTAAGAGGGAAAATCAGGAGGAAATGCTCTCGAGGCAAAAATCGAGAATAAGATGGCTTAAAGAAGGAGAAAAAAACACAAAATTTTTTCACAGGACTACGATCCAACGAAGAATGAATAACAGCATCACTCATATTCAAACTGAGCAGGGGGTAAAGGTGGAAACACATGCAGACAATGAGCACAAACTTCTAAACTACTTCAAGCAGGCTCATTAAGAGCCACAAATTGATAGATCGCAAGCCATAGAAAAAATTACTAGGAATATCCCAAAAGTTGTTACAGAGGAGCATAACCAACTCCTTCTTAGGTCGGTCAACTTACAGGAGGTGGAAACTGTAGTTCATCAACTAAAAGAGGCGAAGGCGCCTGGTCGTGATGGTTTCACTTCAATTTTTTTCCACAATTTCTAGGAGCTGATAAAATTGGAAGTCTGGCAGGTAGTTGAGGAATCAAGAACATTGAGATGGATGCTTCCAGCCATGAATGCCACCTTCATTGCCCTTGTTTTCAAGGAAGATCAACCCAACACCCCTAACAAATAATGGCCCATTGCCCTGTGCAACGTAATCTACAAGATTGTCTCCAAAATCATTGCTTCCAGACACAAATTGTTGCTCCCACTTCTCATCTTGCCTGAGAAATCTGGATATGTGGAGGCAGGCAGATTACGAATGGCATTATCCTTACTCATGAAATCATCCACTCCCTGAAGACTACCAAAAATTTAGGTATGCTCCTTAAAATAGAACTTTCAAAAGCATTTGATAGCTTAAGCTGGTTGTATATTCAAAAAAATCTAATTGCTTTTGGTTTCGCTCATCCCTGGGTAAGATGGGTCATGAGTCTCATTTCTTCCTCCTTCTTCTCTGTTTTGATCAATGGCATTCCATCCTCCCCTTTTCATCCCTCCATGAGGAATCAGACAGGGAGACCCCCCTCCTCCTTCCTCTTTGTTATTATGGCAGAAGGTCTTGGCCGCAACATTAAAAAAGCCTAGCAATCCCAACAACTAAGAAGATTGTCCTTTCAAAACACCCCTGCTTTCACCCACCATCAATTTGTGGATGACAACATGCTTTTTGGTCATCCTTCAGTCCAGGAAGCTCATCAATTCAAATCATTACTGACGGATTTTTCAAAAGCCTCCGGTGCAAAAATAAATAAAGCCAAATCCCAAATTTTCTTCTTTCATACCCTTGTTATTACCCAAGCTTCCATAGGCAGCATTCTTAGATTCTCCATTGCTGTCCTCCCTTCCAAATATCTAGGTGCACCAATGACTGTCTCGGCCTTGAAGCACTCTTCTTGGAGGATTATTTTAGAAAAGATGGAGGCTCTCCTTACCTCTTGGACTCATAGGACCCTCAATATGGCAAGTTGTCTTATCTTAATTAAAGTTGTCCTCTAATCATTTCTCTTGTACCTCTTCTCGATCCTGGCTACTCCCAAATGGGTTCTCAAAGAAATCAAACACATCCAATGTTCTTTCCTGTGGGGCAATTTAGGTCAACTCCACAAATGGGCTCTGGTCAAATGGGACACAGTGTACCGTCCAAAATATGCTGGTGGAACGAGATTGCGAGATCCATATCATAGCAATGAGGTCATGGGTGCTTGTATTTGGTGGAAATGGCTCACTGCGCCATTTACCCCTTGGCCAACCCACTAGACAGCAAAATATGCCAGTAATCGCCCTACAGAAGAACTAATACGACTTTCAAAAGTTAGCCCGGGCTCTCTAATCTGGAACTTGGCCAAGCAACACAAAATGCTAATTTAGCAGGACAGTTTTTGGGAGATTAAGGATGGCAATACAACTCGGTTTTGGGAAGATTCGTGGCAGCAACAAGCCAAGTTGAAGGACCTAATCTTACCTCTTCAATTTCCGGAGCAGGATGTGCAAACCTATGACAAATTCAAGCTCTTTTGGAACCCCTTTACCACACAGGGAAATAAACAATGGTTTAATGCGGATCACATCTTAAGACATGGAACGAAACAAGCTCAACAGATTCTAGATATAGAATTAATGAAGAGGAAAATACAAAACTCAGATGAAAGGGATATTCTTAGATTGGGCTATGAAGAAAAAGGCTCTTTCACTACTCGGGAGGCTTATAACATCATCATAAAATATCATATTGTCAAAGATCCTCTCTGGAACAAAGTCTAGGACCCAACAATATGGCTGAAATTCTCAACCTTTTTATGGCTTTTATGTCAAAACAAAATCCTCACATGGGACAATCTTAGGAAAAGGAACTATCATGGGCCTTCCCTATGTTCCAACTGCAAGCTAGAAGAGGAATCCACTAAACATATGATGCATTCTTGTCAGCTGGCAAGCAAGCTCTGGGAAAAAGTCAGCTTTCGATGCCAAAGGGAAGGACGGGTCCAAGGAGACATCATAGCCACTGTTCGCAATTGGGACAGGAGTCCATTCAAAAGAAAGATTTTAAATTTCTTATGGAAGCTCATTCCAGGCCTTCTCATGTGGACGATATGGAAGGAGCAAAACTGGAGAATCTTCAAGGATCACTCCTTGCCCCTGGAAACTCTATGGAACATGTTCTATCAAAATATCAAGGAAACCTTACTTCTCCACTCCTGGCATGAGGAGGACTTTCCTTATCTCCCTTAGGAACAAAATATATGGGCAAACTGGAACCTTCAGTGGAATCAAGAATTGATAATCAAAGGAAAAACTCTAGCAGAGAGCAGGACTAATGAAAAGTGGCTCCCTCCCCCCATTCATATGTTCCAATTAAACTTTGATGAAGCCTCGAAAGGAAATCCAGGAAAAGCAGGTTTTGGAGGAATTTTCAGGGATCACAAGGGAGCTCCACTGCTAACTTTCTTAGGCTCAAAAGGATGGGACACAAATAATTTGGCCGAACTTGAAGGACTATGGCAGGGACTCATTCTAGCTCAAACAAATGGCTACTTCCCACTTATTATAGAAGGCGACTCTCAGATCCTCATAAAAATGGTCAACAAAATAATGGAAGGAACGCCTTCAAGCAAAGTGAGCAATAGTTGGAGAATGGCGAATAGGCTAGAACTTATTGAAATCTGGCTCTCTTCTCACAGAGCGATCACTCTCAAGCACATATGTTGGGAAGGAAATAAAGTGGCTAACTTATTGGCTAAAATCAGAGTGGAAAGTGGGATGGATATACATACATGTACACTCTCTATGGTGGCCTCGGAAGACCAATCAATGGAATACTAGAATCTTGTGAAGAATGAAATAAAACAGGAAGGCGAAGTGCACCCGGATGCGAGTGAATTCCTAGAACATTAATGCGAAGGAAATGGATTAATGGCGCTCGGCCCAACCAGTTGGCGGCCAACGCACCATCCTAGGCTCAACCTTGGTACCTGTAAACTCACCTCAAGCGAGAGCAGGCCAACCTGTAGAAAATCTTAAATGCTCGCTCCGACTAAGGAATGAAGGAAGATCAATTTAATATGGCGCCCATCAACCCATTTTCTTGCCCTCCATCCTTCAGCGTTTTCCCACTCCAAGCAAAAATTCCCTACAATAGAACTGTTACAGGAAAACGTTGTTGTCTTGTCTGCTATCTTGCGTTTGGAAATGGGTTCCATTATTACCATTCCAAGCATTGCCCCTTGAACCCTACCCAGGATGCCTTTCCGTATTCTCTGTTTTCCTTCCAAGCCCCCAATTCTCCAGAGCTTCTCATCCGTCGCAGCACGATGGTTCGTCATCAAATGCGGAGTCGCAGAGGAGGTGACTGAGGAGGTAGCGCCTGATCTCAGGCTGTGCATAATGAAGCTACGCTACATCCACCTGTTTCTCCACCTCCTTCTCAGGCCAGCTCTCTCCCTCCCAGTTCGCCTAGCTGTCACTACCCTCACTCAACTTTCCATTCAAACCATTTCAGGTTGCAGAGCAACCTAAAACGGCCCATTATTACGGCTAATGTCACAATCATCTTCTCTGAAGAAGAAGACCAGCACAGTGCTCCTGCGCATATCTCTGCAGAGCTACCTCAGAGCATTAGCAGAATGGAAGTTTGTTTGGGCTCTGAGCAGCCTTCATCGGATGAAGGCAGGGCAGCTAGGCGTGGCATTCTGAATGTTGAAGGTGATTTTGGAGGCGACACTCGGCACCCAAGTGTCAGCACTCATGGAGCCGCAACTTCGTTAGCTTTTTTTGGCAGTTCGAGCGGCACTCCTCCAGCTATGGAAATTCCAAGTGGCAATGCTCACCGTGCCACTAATCCACGGGCCATTGCTAGCTGCTTGAGCGGCTTCCCTCAGGCAACGAGTCTTCCAGCTGGCAGAGTGGACAGTGACGTGGCGAAGGAAGGCGAGATTTGGTATGGAAACGAGTTTCAAGTTGTCAAGGAGGCTCCTAGCCAGGACTACCCAATGTAATGCCACGTGGCCTCGCAAGAGCCACCTCAGAGTTTTGCTGTTGACTAGTCAGGTTCTGTTATCTGTGGTTTTGTGTCTAGTTCTCTGGTTAGGCATTTCTATCTTGTATCTCAATTGTTTAAGATGGTGAAATCTCAAGACTTCATTCCGGTTTTGTCATTGTTCTCCTGGTCTTTAGCATGGTTTTTTGAAAATCCATATTGGTTTCCCCTAATATGGGGTAGTTATGTTTCCCAGAAGGAACTTAGTTGTTCTCGGCGGAGGCTTCAGCCTCATTGTAAATTTATTTTGCCTTCCTTTTAATAGAATTAGCTTTTACAGAGATTTTTTTTTTTTCTTTTATTTATTATAATAATAACAATAAAGGCCAATTAACACCCTAACACTCCTTGGGCCTCACTATGGACGGCTAAATATGCAAGTAACAACCCAATTGAAGACATAATCCGTATGTCGGAACTAAGTGCTGGATCCATCATTTGGAACTTAGCTATCCAACATAGGCACCTTATTCAACAACATAGCTTCTGGGAAATAAAAAACGGAGACACAGCCAGATTTTGGGATGACTCCTGGCAGCAACTCCCAAAGATCAAGGATCTTATGCAGGATCTCCCTCTCCCTCAGCTAGATCCACATCCCCCAGAAACGGTCAAACAGTTTTGGAGCTCATCCAACACCCAAAAGTATAGGAAATGGAAGGGGATCGATCAAATCATAAGGGAGGAAGGATATGAGGGAACAAAACAAATGCTCTCTGATGAACTAAAAAAGAGGCAAATTCCCATAGCAACAGGCGCAGACATTCTAAGGTGGGGATACGATGAAAAGGGGACATTCTCCACCAAGGAGGCATATAATATCATAACTAAAGACAAAATCATAAAGGACAACTTATGGGACAAAATCTGGAGCTCTTCAATTTGGCCAAAGGTTTCCACATTCTTATGGCTACTTTCTCATAACAGGATTCTCACATGGGATAACCTCCGCAAAAGAAACTTCTCAAGACCATCAATATGTCCAAACTGTAAACAAGCGGAAGAAACAACAACTCATCTATTGCAAACTTGCCACATGGGCAGACAATTATGGGAAAAAACCATCTTCAGATGTCAAAAAGATAACAGGGTGCAAGGTGATCTCAAAGCCACCCTACGCAACTGGCAACAATCACCTTTTCAAAGCAGGCTTCTAAACTTGCTCTGGCAACTCATTCCGGGTCTCCTAATGTGGAATATTTGGAAGGAGAGGAATAGAAGGCTGTTCAAAAATCAATCTCAAACATTAGAGCAAATTTGGATAATCCTACACAGAAACATCAAGGAATCTCTCTCCATCCATGATTGGGCAGCCGAGGATTTTCCAACGGATCACAAAGAAAAATCCATATGGGACAACTGGCAAATTTCTCTATTACACAAGCCCAATTCACATCTCCAGCATCCCAGCAGGCATAAAAAGTCAGCAACATGGACCCCTCCTCCTTCCAATCTGCTTCAACTTAATTCTGATGGGGCCTCCAAAGGTAATCTAGGACCATCAGGCTATGGAGGGGTTTTCAGGGATCATTCAGGTAGCCCTCATCTCACCTACCTTGGCTCCACAGGATGGGATACAAACAATTCGGCGGAATTGGAAGGACTCTGACAAGGTCTTCTTCTAGCTCAGACACACAATCTCTTTCCCCTTATCGTTGAAGGAGACTCTCAAATCATCATAAATATGGCCACAAAAATTCTTCAAGGAGCTCTAATTCATAAAATAAGTAATAGCTGGAGAATGGCGCAAAGATTGGAACTCATCAGACAATGGCTTTCTCAACACCAGGCAATTTCCTTCCAACACACAGTGCGCGAAGGAAACAAACTGGCAGACTTTCTAGCCAATGTTGGAGTAGATTTGGAAACTGAAGCCTAGTCAGGTCCCACGCTCAGCATAGGCACAGAGGAACAACTCATTGAATTCAATAATGTGGTTGAGAAAGATCGGCCTCATCCTCTAGCAGTCTGCCCGGATGCGGGTGATCTTCGAGCCCAGCATGTACACCCTCAGCGCGTGCCTGGCACGTTTCCTCCCACTCAGCAGCTGGATGGCCACCTGCATGCATTTAATCATGCCGATCTCACTGCAGCGGAATAAGTTTGGGTTATTGTGCGAGTTTATGACGGTACCCTCAGGCATTGAAGGCGCTCAGAGAATTTCAGGCGCATTTACGCCTCAGCTCAGGTTGATTATGGCATCCAACAAGGCTATAACTGTCCAGCTTCATCCTTGCCAATGCCATTCTATGTCTCAGTGCTCTGGTAAGATTGAGTGTAGGTTTTGGTGTCCTGAGGTCGAGTCTACTGAGCTTGCCTCTCCCCCGTCCCCCAATTCTCATTCGTTCAGTTTTCATTGTTGGAAGAAGGTGCTCTCAATGCCTCGCAGCAGAGGTGTTCCACGTAGGGGAGGTTCTTCGGCTCCCAGAGGCCGAGCCCTGCAATCCCCTTCTCCGCTTATCATTCCAATCTCCTCAGCCTCTCCGTCTTCACCCCCCCTAATTCAGCCAGGCCTGTCCCGAATTCCTCCTTCTAGACATCCCGCTTCACTTTCCGCAACTGTCTGAACCAGCCTGTTATCACCTTCACGACCACCATTATGGTTGCAGAAGAGGTGGATTTGCATGAAGACCCCATCAACTCTTCCTCCACTCCATCTCCGGAGGGAAGTCTGGCTCAGGATGTGGGAGAAGAACCGAAATCCACTGCTGAGTACATGCAGGAGGACTCCCCTGCTGCTGAAGAGGCCACCCGTCAACGCACTCTGCCTCAGGAAGAAGTGATTGTTTGCGGCCCTGTTCAGCATGATTTTGGCATTCTTCATCTTGTCAACCCCTCAGAAGTTGGAGCGGAAGGCGATGAACAGGTCACCTGGGTTGCTGCACCAGATACTCAAGCTAAAAGAGGCACCGACCCTGAGCCTTCGCATGAGTAATTTCTCCCTCTGCGCAGTTGGGCTGCGTTGCCTCCAAGGTCCAAGTTTTGGGTTACACTCTCTGTTTTTTGTCTTTTAGATGTTACTCTCTCTGTTTCGTTCGGCTCCGTCTCCGCCCTCCGCTTATCTTTTTGGAATGCTGGTCAAAGTTTCAATTTTCATAAACGCTGGTGGATGTCTCGTTTTTCTGGGAATTCTCATGGTTGCCGAAGAATACTCAAGCTGTATTCTCCTCTGCCCGGCACTTTTTGCCTGCAAGGAGTAGTTCACTGAAACAACTCTCCTTTTTGTTGGATTGAAAACGATGTATTCAAATCTGCTCAACTGTTTCTCTTTGTACTCTGGTTTTTCTGCTGAGGGTTGGAACACTCGCCCTCTGAGGCTGCAATCTCATTGTAAATATTTCTTTTTTTCATATTAATATATTTAGTCATTATTCAAAAAAAAAAAAACAACAACAACAATAAAGGCCAATTATTTATTATTTATTGATAATTGATACTATACAAATAATAACAACTATATTTTTGTATATTTATATATTATATTAATATTAATATAATAACAATAAAACTCTTATTATTATTATTCTTAGGCTTTAGTATTTTTAATATTTATGTTGGTTGTGTATACATTGGGTTAATTATTACAGTATTTAGGAATATTAATAATGACATAAATATTAACAACTATATACTTTATTATATAAATATTATTTTAATATAATATTATAATATAAACTCCTTAATATATATTAACTAATAATAAGAATAGCTCACAATTAATATAGATTATCATTATATTATTATAACGTAATATAATAATATAAAATTATAAATAAATAATAACAATTATATTGTATTATAATAATATAATAATAATATGTGATTTATAATATTATAATATATACAAATATAATTATTATTATAATATAATAATAAAGGACCATTTATTTATGATAATTAAGAACTATAAAAATATAGCAATTATATTCTAATATTTTATATATTTATGCTTATTATATGAATATTATTATAATAATATAAATTATTTATTATTTATTATTATTTTTAGGTTTTATTATTTTTAATATTTATCTAGGGTTTGTATGCATTGGGTTTATAATATTAGTCTTTTTTGTTTATTATTACCTAAGGGTTTATTACTAAAATCCCAAGGAATTATGTACCAGCGGGAATAATATTAAACAAAAAAGACTAATATTATAAACCTAAGGAATTAATAAACCCAACTCTCTAATATTACAAACCTAATGAATTAGTGAACCCAAGAGATAAATATTAAAACCCTAAGGGATCAAGAAGCACAAGGAATTGATATTACTGACGCAGGAGCATCTGACCCCCCTTAATCAAAAGAGGAATCCAAATCTGAGAAGAGGACGACATGGACCATCAGAGCTGAACAAGGGACAAATCTGTTTAAAACAGAGTAAATGATGGAATGGATAAAGTCTCTCAACACTTTATTAAATGTAATATGCCACATATGTACGCATATAGAGAGATTTAGGGGTTGCTAGAGGATTGATCGGATCCTTTCAGTGATCTGATCCAATATTCCTGTAAACGATGAACCTGCGTGTTCTATATATATTGTGAGACAGTGATAGATAGATATAGTGCGATTGTGAAAGATTTGTAAGACGAGAGAGTGTTCACAATGTAGTTGAGAGGAAGCTTGCTTCTAAGGTTGAAATGCCTTAGGGTGTAACTCAATTTTGTTTATAATATAATACATGTGCATTTGTGGATTTCCACGTATCTGTAATTATACATTTCGAGTGATTCTGTAAATATATGCATTGAGGACTTAAATCCCGTTTGTAGAGTGTTGATCGACCATCAATCACTGTAGGTTTGATGGCGATCTAATATTAAGTAAATACATCAATATATGAGTGTTCTATGTGTTAATGGAGTATGGCAGAAAACCATGCTTATAACGTAGAGTCCATCAAAAGTAAGCGAATCAAACTAAGGAAGAATAGATGAGGGAATGCATAGGAGTTGTCAGATCTGTGAGATCAACGATATAGATCTAGTCTCATGGGGCAGAACCTTCATATAGCATCAGCGAAAATCCCTTGGGCGATATCGATACTGGTCCTTAAAGAAATGCGATTGCGATTATGCGATGAAGCGACAATCGTTGGATCGAGAGTCAAAATCGATGGTTGTGATCTAATCACTTATCGCAAATCAAAAAGGTCAAGGGCTGGCAGACGAAGGACCGCCGATGTGCTGATATGCAATTTAATGCTGACCATCAGATCTGAAGGAATAATGGACAATGGAGATCAACTGATCGAAGATCAAAGATCGGAGAAGGCATAGGTCGGAGAGAACTATATAAAGGAGTGGAGGAGCGGACCCGTCGATATTTATATACGTGGGTGTAATCCTTTTAAAGTCCAGCCAAGTGTTCGGAGCAGAGCTTCTTGTGTTTCCCGTGTATTCCTTTGTTTTGCGATAAATTTTTATGGTCCCGGTTTTTGAAGAAAAAGCTGAATAAGTAAATGGTCCCGGTTTAAAGGCTTAGAGCCTCAAATACACTTTGATAGGGTTTGTGGGCCATAACAGACAGGCCTCAAGATCAAATATTGATATGAAAGGGGTTTTGGAGTTACCCCAAAATCACTTTTCATCAATTACAAACACAAGAGAAACATAAAGATAACCATGATTGATATTATAAACCCAAAGGATTAATACTAAAACCCCAAGGGATTGTGAACCGAAGGAAATAATGTTAAACCCAGGGGACTAATATTATAAACCCAACATTGGTAAACCCTAATATAAATATTAGAAAGACTAAAATAAACATGGTTTATTTTCATGGTGAGAAAATCCTTGTCACAACGTGACATTCAACCATGGTTGGCCATGGCTGTCTATGATTGACAATGGCTGACCATGATCGATATTATAAACCTAAGGGAATAATAAACCCAAGGCATTGATATTATAAACCCCAAGGAATAATAAAACTAAGTGATTAATACGAAAGCCCTAAGGGATTATGAACTCATGATCCAGATTTAAACAGGAACGCAATAGATTACAGAGATAACCATAAATACAGAGATGTGATAACCATAAATAAAGAGATGCAGCGGAAATAATACTTCATTTCATTAATGGAA
>APFE030651475.1:0-14093 GCA_000404065.3 Pinus taeda
CCAGCCCCAATTTGTTCATGTTCAGGATTGAATAATGGGCTCCATCGCTTGAGAAGAATTAGAGCCATCTCGATATGTCAGTGCCTGGCCAATACCAGATCCGTATAGTTTTCCTTAGCAAAATGAAGGGAGAACCAACCTCTAGGAAGGACATGCACTTTTGGTAGCTCGTAATGCATTGGGGACGTGCTTTTTCTAGTCTTGTAAGCTTGGCACATGGATATACAGTATATGAAACAACTTATTAGTGTAGGGGCACGTGGATATACAGTGTATGAAACAATTTATTAGTGTGTAGTGGGCATGCTCTTTTCATGCAATTTTGTTCTAGATTGATAGACTTGGCCATGGAGAGGGAATATATGAAACAATAATGTTTGGGCTTGTTAGTTAAATTGTGTTCCTAGTTAGTTGAGAATTGTGAGAATTTGTGGCAAGGTGCATTATGGTAAAATCAAATAGAGCCAGGCCTAAAAGGAAGCCCATTATGAGCTTCTCAAGTTAAATGGATGATGGGGTTGTGAGGTATCCTAATGCATATTACATGGTGCTTTGTGTCAATACTTGTAATATGTTTCATTTTGTAAAATGCATTTTAAAGCTTTGCAGTAACAAAGTGACACTTGCCAATGTTGCAATTGACAAAGGTCTTGTGAAATATAACTACATGAAACAAAACAAATTTTTCTTTATATCTTTTTCCAAATCAATAATAGTTTAAACATTAATGAGATATGTTGGAAAATGTAACTAGTATCGATCTTCATAATTGTCATTGTACTCATGTAAATATGTAAATCTTATGTAATAAGCAAAAGAAGAAAGCAAAATTATTATTTTAAAGCATGGGTTTCATGCTTTTTTTATTGATCTTCTAGGTAAAACATGTCTTTAATGCTTCTAGGGTTTGTCATGCCATATGATTTATTGTCGCGAGTTAAGAGAGTCAATGTTGTGTATGTAAGACCCATTTGTGCAAGATGTACCATGTAAAAGAATTTATTGAGTCAAAACAATCAAAATAAGCCTCCTAGCACAAGTAAGCCCAAAGAGGGTTATTTGATCTCCACAGGTTATAAAGAGAAGTCGCTGGACCTCATTTGGTAGCGAATTCCATTTGCAATCAAGAAGTTTGATTCAAGGTGCAAAGTTCAAGGAGAAAGTCTAGAAAGGAAAGGAGAAAAGAAGTTGATCAAGGTTTTTCCCTAATCTCTCTTACATGTGTGAAGATGTTGAGCTTCTGTAGGGGTTGAAGTTGCAAACCTACATGTATGAAATATTGAAGTTGGAGGTCGAAATTGAGTTTGGTGCAGTCCTGGAAGGGTTTGACTCTTGTTGACTTGGATGGACTTTAACCTAATTGGAAGGGCTTTTTGGAGGGTTGACTTGGTGTAGGAGGCTTTGGTCTTGAGGCTTGGGTCTTTCTTTTCTCCTTCGAAGTAGATTTTATAAGAGGAGATTTTTATGTGTTTCCCCTTGGAGGGGTATTGCCTTGGCTTGGAGCCTAATTTCTATGTTCATTGTCTTCACTGTTATGCACTTGATAATTGTTTGATGAAAGGATCTTAATAAAGAAACATAAGAAGATAAATAAAGTTCATAAGCAATTATTAAGATAAGGAGAAATTGAATTAATAGTTGCCCTAATGCATTCTCCAACAAGATCCACCTAGGTATTGTTGTGCATATCTAGGAAATGATGTTCATGCATATCTAGGTATGATAAACTTTGGTAAAGAGATCCCTAATTCAACTCCAAGTACAAGTTTTTTGGGGGTTCGATTGTAAAGGTTTTATTTGTTAATTGAAACCTCATGCATAAAATTTATATCACCCAAAACAAATTTGGGTCGATTCTCCTTAGCGAGTCATTAGGCGAAGGCATCTACAAACACATGAACAATGCTTATCCAAAGTTCAAATAAGCTAGTTATTGCATGAAAGTACACAATTTGTGAGTGCATAGCCATTTTTCACGAATGATGGATGAAATATGACAGGCTAAATCAAATAACCAGATTAGTCATCTCACTTGTCGCAATGGTGTTTGTGCATATCTAGGTATGATAAACTTCAAGTGTAAGACACCCCTCACTCAAACTCCAAGGAAAGATTTTTTTTTTTTTTTTTTTTTGGGATTCAATAGTAAAGGTTTTATTTGTTAATTGAAACACTCATATATGAACAACTAGAGGCCGAAAACAAATTTGGGTTGGTTCTCCTTTGTTGGTCATTAGGCGAAGGCATCTAAATCATGTGAACAATGCTAATCAAAAGTTCTCCTTAGCTAGTTATTGCATGGAAGTACACAGTGTGTGAGTGCATAGCCATATCATCACAAATGATGGATGAAATTTGGCAGGCGAAATCGAACGACCATATTAGTTAACCCATGTGTCATGTGCATGAAAACCCATGGCCAGATATGGTAGGTGAAACTTTTGACATGTTAAATTCGTTGGTCAAATTGGGCCTCTTCACTCACCACGTGGGATAAATTGAATGGCAAGGTTGGGTAGAAATTCAACAACTAGATCTAGTAGCTGTCAAATCAAAATGTGGATTAAATTTGGTGGCTTCAACTCAATGCATGGTCTCCAATTGATGGCTAGAGTGCGCCGTGTGGCGATTGAAATATTGCAAAGTGGTGTGCATCAAAGGCACATTCTCTGTTTTGTGAGCATGCTAAGTGGTGTGAATCAATAACAAGATCAAGCGTTTGTGAGCATGCTAAGTGGTGTGAATCAATAACAAGATCAAGCGTTTGTGAGCACGCAAAGTGGCATGAATCCGATGGCCATTATTTGTTTTTCTAATCTCGCCATGTGGCATGAATCCAATGCTTACATCTAACGACTTTATAAGTGCTCTAGGTGGCGTGAATCGAGGCCTAGATTTGAATGCCTAGATCTAGCATGTCTTTATTTGCCACACGGGGAATCTAATGGTCATATTTGACGACAGTGAAACAACCAATTTGCTCAATTAGAGATTTGTCGACTTTGTAATGACCACATGACCATCATCTAGTGGCTTTGTAAGAGTCACATGTCTATATTGATGCCTAATAGACCACTTGCACGAACTGAGGGGCCAAATCTAAAGCCCTCCATGCAGCCCTCCATGCAGCCATTTGGTGGATATTTGACGACCAAATCTTAGGCCTTCCAAGCCGCCACTTGGGGCTAATCCGATGATTAGATTTTACCCCAGTCACGCTACCACTTGGCACAAATTAGTGTCCAAATCAAACACTTGCTAGGCCAACACTCTGCACATATTGTAGAGGCCACATCCAACACCCGCTAGCTACCACAGTGTTTATCCAGAGGTCACATCTAGTGCATGGCAAGCTTGGCACAAATCTGACTGCCAAATCCAACACGCACTAGTTCATCAATTGGCACAAATCCGATTGCCAAATCCAATGACCATCAAACCACCACTGACACAAATCCAATAGCCATATCCAACACCCACCACATCTAAGTTGCCACCATTATCCATCTTTGGGTTTCTTGGAGATGAGTGGTTGGAATTCCTCATACTCAACACCTTCATTGACACAATGCCCTCTGCATTCTTGTACACAAATAATGAACAATGTCATCAACACAATATCGCTTCTAAATTCATGAATAATGAACAATGTCACCACGCTGTGGAGCCTGGACATCAATCAAGAACAAAGGAGCTGGAATTCTTTGTTCTCATCAGCTGATCTCCGGGCCACAAAGGAGCTGGAATTCTTTGTTCTCATCAGCTGATCTCCGGGCCGAGGCTTCTCGTACAATGATCCGGTTTTGGACACCGCTGCCATGCCCAATTCCATTGACTGCACAGAGCCTGATGCGCCTACCGGATTTACAAAAGACCGCATAATAGGTAAATTTAGGCACAGATCGGTTGATTAATTGCCCAAGTAATTGAATTGCCCTGTTGCAGTTGCTGCAGTCATATCTTCTGAGTGTTTTTATGCCCAGATGTTCTGTCCCTGCATCAACAGTGAGAAGCCATAGCGATATAACAGAGTCGTGAAAGTACAGGCCCGGATCTATACCTAGTCGACGCTCTGCGTGCTCTCCAGAAAGCTTCTGGTGTCGGAGAGAACGTTGATGTCCAACGGTCCAGATCGCACTGATACGGACGGACCCGATCGTGCAGATTTGACAGTCCAGTTTGGCTTGATCGGACGGTCCATATTGTGCAGATCGGACGGTTCAGATCTTGCTGATTGAACGGATGAGATCAAACGGATCTGATGGCTCAGATTGCATATATTGGACGGTCCAAATTGTTTAAATCTAACGGTCTAGGTTGAGAAGATCTGACGGTTAAAATCGAACAGATCTAACGGATGAGATCAAACACCTGACGGTTGAGAACGTTGATATCCAACGGTCCAGATTGCATTGATACCGACGGACCCGATCGTGCAGATCTGACGGTCAATTTCGGTTTGATCGGACAGTTCAGATCTAGCTGATCGAACGGATGAGATCAAACAGATCTGACGGTTCAGATCGCACGTATTGGACGGTCCAGAGCGTGCAAATCCGATGGTCCAGATTGTTTAAATGGAACGGTATGACGGTTAAATTCGAACAGATTTAACGGTTGAGATTATCCAGATCCAATGGTCCAGATCATATAGATCGGACGGTCTAAATCTGGTTAATCGAACGGTCTAAATCTGGTTAATCGGACGGTCTAGAACGTGTAGATCTGACGATCCAGATCGGGTTGATCGAACGGTTATTATTGTGCAGATCATACGGTTGAGATCTCTTTGATCGAACGGATGGGATCAAAATGATCTGACGGCTGAGATTTGCTCGCCACATGGCCTTACATGGACCGTCAGATCTGGGCTGCGAAGGGCACCACATGGCATCACGTGGACCGTCAGATCTGGGCTGCCGATGGACGCCACATGGCATCACATGGACCCTTGGATCTGGGTTGTGGATGGGCGCCACATGGCATCACGTGGACCCTCAGATCTGGGGTCCACATAACCGCCACATGGCATCACGTGGACCCTCAGATCTAGGTTACACATAACCGCCACATGGCATCATCAGATTTGGGCTGCAGATGGGCGCCACATGGCAGCAAGATGACCCTCGGATCTGCCTTGCGGATGGATGCCACATGGTCGCGTGTGGACCCTCGGATCTGCCCTGCAGATGGACGCCACATGGTCGCATGTGGACCCTCAGATCTAGCCTACGGATGGGTGCCACATGGTAGAATGTGGACCCTCAGATGTGGACTGCGGATTGTTGCCACATGGCAGTACGTGGACCCTCAGATCTGGCCTGTCAATAGGCACCACATGGCAGCACGTGGACTCTTGGATCGAGCCTGCAGATGGGCGCCACATGGCAGCACGTGGACTGTTGGATCGACCCTGTGGATGGACGCCACATGGCATTACATGGACTGTCGGATTTGGTCTGCGGATGGGCGCCACATGGCATCATTTGGAGCGTCAGATTTGGGCTGCAGATGGGCACTACATGGCATCAAGTGGACCGTCCGATCTGGGCTGCAGATGGGCGCCACATGGCAGCAGGGTGAGCCTCCGATCTGGCCCGCGGATGGACGCCACACGGCCGCATGTGAACCCTCAGATCTAGCCTACGGATGGGCGCCACATGGTAGAATGTGGACCCTCAGTTTGGACTGCGGATTGACGCCACATGGCAGTACGTGGACCCTCAGATCCGGCAAGTCGATGGGCACCACATGGCAACACGTGAAGTGTTGGATCGAGCCTGCGGATGGGTGCCACATGGCATTACATGGACTGTCGGATCCGGCCTTCGGTTGGGCGCCACATGGCATCACGTGGACAGTCGGATCAGTGCTGCGGATGGGCGCCACATGGCATTACTTGGACCGTCGGATCTGGCCTGCGGATGGACGCCACATGGCAGCACGTGGGCCCTGGGATCTGGCCTACGGATGGGCGCCACATGGAAGCACGTGGACCCTCGGATCTAGCCTGAGGACGCGCGCCACTTGGCAGTGCGTGGACCCTTGGATCTGGCCTGTTGATGCGTGCCACTTGGCATCACAGGGCCGTCAGATCAAGCTTGATCTGGACGGCTCGGTCATCTGTTCTGGACAATTGGCAGCACCGGAGCAGCAGATCTCCACCGTGTATTTTACGACCCCTGGCAGAGCAACAACAATATATCTCGGCCGTGTATCTTGCGACACCTAGCAGAACCACAACGGTAGATCTGGACGGTGGATCTGTTGACACCTGGCAGTACCATAATCGTAGCTCTTGGACATGGATCCGTTGACACCTGGCAGTACGCCAGCCAAGATCTTGGCCATGGATCTGTTAACACCTGGCAGTACCATAACTGTAGATCTGTTGACACCTGGCAGCACCGCAGCTGCAGATCTTGGCCGTGGATCTATTGACACCTGGCAGCACCGCAGCTGCAGATCTCGGCCGAGGATCTGGCGACAAGTGGCAAAAGCAAGTGGTAGATCATGGCCTTGGATCTGACGACACGTGGCAGATCCACAGCCGCAGATCTTGGCCTAGGATCTGTCGACACGTGGTAGGTCGACAGCCGCAGATCTTGACCTTGGATCTGGCAACACGTGGCAGATCCACAGCCGCAGATCTTGGCCGAAGTTCTGGCAAAACGTGGCAGAAGCACAGCTGTGATCTCGGCCAAGGATCTAGCGACACGTGGCAAATCCACAGCGGCAGATCTGGGCCGAGGATCTCGCGACATGTGGATGAAACACAACCGCAGATGTGGGCCGTGGATCTACGGACACTTGGCGACGGTAGAGCCCCAGATCTGGGCCGTGGATGTGGGGACACTTGGCAACACTAGAGCCCCAAATCTTTGCCGTGGATCTGTCGACATTTGGCAACCCGAGAGCCCCACATCTCAATTGTGGATCTGGCGACATTTGGCAACGCGAGAGCCCGACATCTCAATTGTGGATCTGGTGACATTTGGCAAATAAGCCAAATAGCCTATCACTTTATAACCCGTCGAAGTTATCCATTTATAAGCAGAAGGGCTTATCAATATATAATCCGGCGACGAGTGTATACATTTATAAGCCGATAAGTTCTCAATTTATAATCGAAGTACTTATCCGTTTATTAGCTGATCAGTTAGGAATTTATAACCCGAAGTACTTATCCGTTTATAAGCACGTGAACTTATAATTTTATAAGCAACAAGTCTTATTAGTTTATAAGCTCTTCAGTTATATGCAGATAGGATTATTAATTTATAACCAGTTAGACTTACAACTTTCTACGCTGTCGAATTATAAGCAGATTGTGGTGTTGCCATGTGTCGCCGGATCCACGATGAAGATGTGGGGCTCTCGCGTTGCCAAATGTCGCCAGGACCACAATTGAGATGTGGGGCTCTCGGGTTGCCAAATGTCATCAGATCCACGGCAAAGATCTGGGGCTCTAGCGTGGCCAAGTGTCCCCACATCCACGGCCCAGATCTGGGGCTCTACCGTCACCAAGTGTCTGTAGATCCACGGCCCAGATCTGCGGTTGTGCTTCTTCCACATGTCGCGAGATCCTCGGCCGAGATCTGCGGCTGTGGATTTGCCACGTGTCGCTAGATCCTCGGCCTAGATCTACGGCTGTGCTTCTGCCACGTTTTGCCAGATCTTCGGCCAAGATCTGCGGCTGTGGACCTGCCACGTGTTGCCAGATCCAAGGCCGAGATCTGCGGCTGTGGACCTGCCACGTGTTGCCAGATCCAAGGCCGAGATCTGCGGCTGTGGATCTGCCACGTGTCATCAGATCCAAGACCATGATCTACGGCTTGCTTTGCCACTTGTCGCCAGATCCTCGGCCGAGATCTGCGGCTGTGCTTTGCCACCTGTCACCAGATCCACAGCCAAGATCTGCGGCTGCGGTGCTGCCAAGTGTCAACAGATCTACAGTTATGGCACTGCCAGGTGTCAACAGATGCACGGCCAAGATCTGCGGCTGCGGTGCTGCCAGGTGTCAACAGATCTACAGTTATGGTACTGCCAAGTGTCAACAGATCCACGGCCAAAATCTGCGGCTGCGGTGCTGCCAGGTGTTAACAGATCCACGTCCAAGATCTACGGTTATGGTACTGCCAGGTGTCAACAGATCCACCGTCCAGATCTACGGTTGTGGTTCTGCTAGGTGTCGCAAGATACACGGCCGAGATGTAGGGCTGTTGCTCTGCCAGGTGTCGTAAAATACACGGTGGAGATGTAGGGTTGTGGTGCTGCAAGGTGTCGCAAGATCCACGGTGGAGATCTGCTGCTATGGTGCTGCCAAGTGTCGAAAGATCCACGGCTCAGAGGTAGGGCTCTGGTGCGAAGATCCACGGTAGAGATGTAGGGATCTGGTGCTGCCAAGCGTCACCAGTTGAACGACCAAGATCTAGGGATATGCTGCTGTTCATTGTCCAGAAACAGATGACCGAGATCTGGGGCTGCGCTGCTCCGAAGTGCCGCCAGATTTGGCCCTATTATCCATGTCATCTGTCATTCAAACAAAAGAGCGGAGCAATTACAGATGTTCTGCAGAAGCAATTACAGCAGGTGACCAGGTAACAGTGAAGTAAGGAGCAAGCGAAGGATACCAGTGCGGAGGGACGCGAAATTGGGAGGTGAGATGAGTGTTTCTGTGTGCTAGCTAGTTGGGAGTTATCGCTGACCCTGGCGCCTGAACTGTGCAGAATCCGTTCTCATGGATACAAATACTGTTAAGCTCTGCTTTGTTTGAAGGATCTGCAATGAATTAAAAAATTGCTCCCACTCTTTTGTTTCGATTAAAAATGACCTCAATCACTCTCGACAGTCTCCTCAATCACTCTCGACAGTCTCGGGATCTTTATGGGAAGGGACCTTTCCCTCGCAAAATGTTGTTGACCAAGTTCTGGACGAATTGTGCCCAGAAATCGTACATTCTTGCCATCTACCTGTTATTGAGCTGCCCGATTTATATGCGCTTTTGACGGTCCGGGATTTATTTGCGCCTTTGAAGTGCTTTTTCTGTGGCAAGATGTAACAGGTTTTCCAATCGGAGAAACAACAGTAATTGATAACTAAAATTAAGCCACTAGTGCGTCTTTCTATTGTTTGTGTGGTGATTGCTTTTTTAGCGAGCTCTGCTTCCTTTGTGTGGTGAACAGTGGCTGCTAAATAAATAAATGTATCCACTGCACTGCTGCTCTGGTTGCTTACTTTTATGAGTTGCAGCTTACTTTTTGTTGCAGTTGATGTATAGCAGATACCTATGCCCCCTCACTTATACCTTTCGAGCCAAGAGGAGAGTATAATTATATGTAAATGAATTTTTAATGAAAATTGAAGTTTCATTCTATTATATTGTCTCTGTAATGGAGTAATTGAAAGACAGATTGTGTGTATGCCTGGAATTATTGATTGATTAGATGAATCTGCAATATGAGGAAGGTTTAAGACAATTCGAAACAATTATGAAATTGGTTGAAAAAGACAAATAGAAAGGGAATGTTTGTTTGAGGCAGAGTAGATGGTGAATTCATAATTGGGAATTCGAAAGGATCATTGAATGCTAAGTGGCCAATCTGGTATTAGTTACAGGTAATGGTAAACTCAATTTATTTATTGCGATCCAACGTTGAATGGGTAAATATCAGATTTGAAATTGTGATTGTATCATTTAGTATGGCTCTGTGTTTAGTCAGATAATTGAAATATTTGTATGGCTCTGTGTTTAGCCAGATAATTGAAATATTTGTTTCAGTGTTTAGCCAGATAATTGAAATATTTGTTTCAGCCAATTGTATGTGTTTAATATACTAAATACATGAGTTGGATCTGTGTCCTGTCTAAGATTTCGGCTTTTTTAAGAATGGATGGAAAACAATTGCTGAAGTGTAGCATATAATCCAGTTGGGATTCATGGCAATGAAATCGTGGTGGTAATGTGAATTTTATCTAAACTTTTAAATTAGTTTGATTTCAAAAAAGAACTACGCTTCAAAATGTGTGTAGTTTTTCCTTCATAAACTTGCTGTCCATTACCCAGATTTTAAGTCTATGAAAATTCAAATTCATTGAAGATATGTTGAAAGACGTGTAGGAAAAGTCATGAAAAGAAGAAATATACTGAGTGGGTTATATTCTATTTTATATATTTGATTTAGCTTCATAAATTTGCTTTTTATGCTATAAATGAGTGAAGCCATTCATTATGATATGTAGGAAAAGTCATGAAAAAAAGAGATATACTGAGTTGGTTATATTCTATTTTATATATTTGATTTAGCTTCATAAATTAAATGAGTGAAGCCATTCATTATGATGTGAGTGGAATGAATCAAGCATGGAATGTGAATGCATGGGATTGGCTGTGTAAAGAAAACGTAATTGGTACCAGGCTGAAAATGAGTTGGAATGTGAATGCATGGGAGTTGGAATGTGAATGCATGGGATTGGCTGTGTAAAGAAAACATAATTGGTACAGGCTGAAAATGGTGATCAAATACAATTTGACCATGTAATGTGTAAATATTATATGAATGCATCAGATGGGCAGTGCAAGGAAAGCAGTGTAAATATTATATGAATGCATCAGATGGGCAGTGCAAGGAAAGCATAATTGATACAGGCTGAAAATGGTGATCCAATACAATTTTACCATGTAATGTGTAAATATTATTTTGTATCTACTATACATGGTAAATATTATTTTGTATCTATTATAACAATTATTTGATATATTATTTGGTATTTAGGTATATCTAAGTATGTGATATAGAGAAAATACATTTTTTTTAAAATAAATAATTATGTTATTTAATATTTATTATACAATTTGGGATGTATGACAATTATACATTGCAATGAAAGTTTTGATTGTGTTGATAGGAAGGCAAATACAAAGGTGTTTTTATGGTTTCCTCACGTTGTCTTCAAGGTAATCATGGTTTTGATGGTCACATCGATGTCAAGATGGTCATATTGATGGAAAGCATAATTGATACAGGCTGAAAATGGTGATCCAATACAATTTTACCATGTAATGTGTAAATATTATTTTGTATTACTGGTAAATATTATTTTGTATCTTACCATGTAATGTGTAAATATTATTTTGTATCTACTATACATGGTAAATATTATTTTGTATCTATTATAACAATTATTTGATATATTATTTGGTATTTAGGTATATCTAAGTATGTGATATAGAGAAAATACATTTTTTTTAAAATAAATAATTATGTTATTTAATATTTATTATACAATTTGGGATGTATGACAATTATACATTGCAATGAAAGTTTTGATTGTGTTGATAGGAAGGCAAATACAAAGGTGTTTTTATGGTTTCCTCATGTTGTCTTCAAGGTAATCATGGTTTTGATGGTCACATCGATGTCAAGATGGTCATATTGATGTTAAGATGGATCATGGTCCCAATGATGTTAAAGGTAGAAAATCATGATGTGAAGTGAGCTTTCCAAACTTATAAACAGGCCAACTCACTATTAATCAATTTTTAACCTGAACCAACACTAATGGTTTACAATAAATTATGGTAGTGGACAAGGTGAACAAGTCAACTCACTATTAATCAATTTCAAACCTCATTTTAGGAACTAGTAGGGGATGGTAACAGTCGTAGCACTTTGTTTTTTTAATTTGTTGTTTTGTTTTGTTCTAGTCTATATTTTTGGTTTTTGGTTTTTTAATTTGTTGGTTTTGCTATGTTCTAGTCTATATTTTTGGTTTTTGGAAGACGAATGGTCTATTGATAACCTCATTTTAGAAACTAGTACAGGATGGTAACAATCCTAGCACTTGGTTTTTTTAATTTGTTGTTTTGTTTTGTTCTAGTCTATATTTTTGGTTTTTGGTTATTTAATTTGTTGGTTTTGTTTTGTTCTAGTATATGTTTTTGGCTTTTGGAAGAAGAATGGTCTATTGATGATTTGGTTTCTCTAGTTAAGAGAGTTAAGGTTTAAATTAAATTAAACTGGGTTAAAATTGAAGTGCCAATATTCGATAATTCATCTCTAAATATTTCAATTTTACTTCTATGTTATTTCATTATGATGATTTAGATTTATTTATATTTTTAATTGGAATGAGAAATTCAAGAGAAGTCATAATTTTAAAATATCATTTTCCACTATTACACTAAATACGACTATTTCACAAATACCACAAACAAGTTAGTTACAACATGTCTATGGAGAATTTGCTAAACCATTGGAGCTAAGATTTGACTATAGTGATTTGGATTATAGCTGATAACTTTTTATAGATTGGCACATAGATAAATTGTGGGATTACAACTAATAACTTTTTATAGATTGGCACATAGATAAAATTAATAATTTTTTTTATAATTTTTGAGTAGAATATTTAATTTTTTTTATCAACCTAAATTAAGATAGTGAAGACTATGTAGCATTGAAAATTAGCTATGCTCTCAATAATTTGTGAATGCAACTTAATGAAGTTCTTGTTGAGGTATTTAGTTTATATGGAATGTCACTCATTAGAAATCTTACCCAAATTGATCTACACCTTCTACCAAGTGAATATATTTTTAATGTTATAACTTAGGGTTGCCTCATTTTTATATTAAAAAATGAAAGTTGTTAAGTCATATTGCAAAATTGAGGGGTCACATTGCAAAAACCCAAAACAAAATATCACTGATCAATGTTTTGCTTCACCTTCATTACCTGAACCCAATGACCGTCTCCATCTCGTTTTGCTTCACCTTCATTACCTAAACCCAATGACCTTCTCCATCTCTTATTTCTATGGCTAACAGTTTGATATTTGCAATACATATAATTGATGTTTTTTTTTTAACTTAATAAAAGGAGAAATCTTGTAACACAATGAGATGTTCATACTTTGGTGAAGATCTTGATATCTGCAATAAATATAATTAAAACAATATCTAATTGAATATAAACATAGCTGAGACAAAATCTGATGAATTAATGTAAATGAAAGTTTATTTATATTTCATTCGTTAATGGGAAAATTCATTTATATATCTTTTTATTCCATATGTTAATTAATTCATAATGGAAAATTAGTTTATATTTCTTTTTATATTTCACATGTTAATTAATTCATAGTGATTAATATGTTAATTAGTTCATAGTGATTAAAAAAACAAAGAGTTCATTTATAATTTTTTATATATTCTAGATGTTAATTAATTCATAGTGATTATAAAGAAAAAAGCGGGAAATTTATTCAAATTAATAAAGATTTTTGGAAAAAAATTTATAATTTATAAAATTAAGAGACGTCCATAATATATTCATAAGTTTATTAAAATGTATCATATTTTTAAAAACAACATACTACATTAATCTATTAAATATAGAATAACACAATACATTAATTTATTTTATATATTCAAAAGATTTTCTATCTACTATAGTATCAATACACTACATTAATCTATTAAATATAGAATAACACACTATATTAATTTATTTTATGTATTCAAAAGATTCTCTATCTACCATTACCATTAAGAGAGGGTAAAAAATTAAGATAAACTAAATAATTACATTTTATGTATTCAAAAGATTCTCTATCTACCATTACCATTAAGAGAGGGTAAAAATGAAGATAAACTAAATAATTACATGCATATTGCTTTCTAAAATTATCTTTAAAGTATATTTGTCTTATATTTTAATCTAAAATTATCTATAAAGTATATTTGTCTTATATTTTAATGAACTAAGCTTGTATATCTAATTTCTAAAATAAATGGTAATAAATAACTATATGCATATTTCTTTCTAAAATTATTTTTAAAGTATATTTGTCTTATGTTTTAATGAATTGAACTAAGCATGTATATTTGTCTTATATTTCTAAGCTTGTATATCTGATTTCTAAAATTAATGGTAATAAATAACTATATGCATATTTCTTTCTAAAATTATCTATAAAGTATATTTGTCTTATATTTTAATGAACTAAGCTTGTATATCTGATTTCTAAAATTAATGGTAATAAATAACTATATGCATATTTCTTTCTAAAATGATCAATTATCTTTAAAA
>APFE030651475.1:15384-44125 GCA_000404065.3 Pinus taeda
TTTATTTTATATTTTAATAAAAAAAACATATAAACTTGCTTTGTTACTAATCAATCTAGATCCATCCTAACTCTATCCATCCTAACTCGATTTAACTCGGATCAAAAAAATAGACACCAAACTCTATCCATCCTAACTCGATTTAACTCGGATCAAAAAAATAGACACCAACTTCTCGTCGTCGCTTCCTAGGGGGGCCAAAGGCCGACTAAAGGATCAAGAAGGCCCAATGGGCTCATGGATCAAGGGCGAAGGTCAAGGATCAACTCGATTTAACTCGGATCTAAAAAAATAAACACCAACTTCTCGTCATCGCTTCCTAGGGGGGCCAAAGGCCGACTAAAGGATCAAGAAGGCCCAATGGGCTCATGGATCAAGGGCGAAGGTCAAGGATCAAGGCAAGGCCGAAGGTCCAAGGTCAAGGAGAGCCAAAGTCGTGATCTACCAAAGACCTAGATCAACCATCCTAACTTGGGATCTAAAAGACCTAGATCAACCATCCTAACTTGGGATCTAAAAAATAGACACCAACTTCTCGTCGTCGCTTCCAAAGGAAGAAAGGTCGCCCCCCTAATGGGGGCTTAGGGGCCCAAAGGCCGGCTGAAGGATCAAGAAGGCCCGATGGGCTCATGGTTCAAGAGCGGCTCATAGATCAAGGTCAAAGGTCAAAGATCAAGGCAAGGCTGAAGGTCAATGTGAGCCAAAGTCAGGGTCTACCAAAGACCTAGATCAACCATCCTAACTCGGGATCTACCAAAAACCTAAATCTACCAATCCTAACTCGGGATCTACCAAAGACCTAGATCTACCAACCTATGAGAGATCAAATATCTTTCTTACAAAAGTTTTTGAACTCTAAATTTTTTTTTCCAAATCTCCATGGTGGTAGATCCAAAAAAATTTCCAAGTTTCCACTCAACACATGTGGTAGATACACTTAGATCCTAAGATGTGATGGTAGATCCTAGATCCTGAGATGAACTCTAAGCTGGTTTAACTTCCTTCTAAGTTATACCTGCACAATGACCAAAGTTGTGCAAATTTAAAAAAAATAAAATCTATTTTGAAATAATATTAAAATAATACTGATGATGCGTGTAAACCAATGCTACATACACTGGATAAATCTTCTATAAAGTACTTGGACATGTAATCCTCAAAGAATACACAGATGATTTACACGGATATTTACAAACAAAAATCATTTTCAAATAAAGAAAAGCAATAATATATTACACATATTGCATATATATATATAGAATCACAGAAATAATATGTCATGGACAGAGATACACGAACCAAAAAAGTACGAGTGAGATATTTAATTTTTTTGAATGATAGACATTTAAGAATCCTCTTCAAGGGTGGGGATTGGAGTGAGATCTGCAACCTTCAGTATCATAGAGCTTCCACAGAGATTGCATTGAACACTCCAGGATTAAGGGCACGTCTCAATATATCCAACTGGACTACCCAACTCCATTACCAGTTCTCATAGTTTTAAGACTAAATGTTTTATAATATTGATAGTCTGGACACAATTCAAATTCCATCCAATTGTTGTAATTACATCCAATCACTGACTGCAGTATACACATTAAAATATATTACAGAGTATTAAAATATATACATTCCTGAACTGAATTAAATTATTTCCCATGCCTATTAATATTCAGGAGAGTTGTGTCCAACCACAGACTCCCCCTCAGCGCCCCGGGCCGGAGGGAGGACGATCGGCTGGTCACCCAGGAAGAGAGAGTGTTCATCGTGGGCATCGCCCCCCATGGCAACCTTGTTGGCGCCCAGGTAGAGCTTGTGGGAATCGAACTGCATGCCGATGGACTAGACCCAGATGAAATCCCGCTTCAGACCCTCTTTCTTGCTCTTCCCAATGAAATGCCCGTTGATATGTAAATTGGTCTCAGAGACAAGGCAGAAATCCCGGTCCTCCTTGCCATGAAAGAACAACATAATGCCGTCCCCGTCAAGGGAGCAGAGCATTTTTCACTGTAAAGGCTCATTGTAGAGGCAGAAAAGGAGGAAACGGTTCGAATGCTTCGAAACAGCATCATTTGCAACCTATTTGGCTTCCTCATACATAACCTGGAATATGATCCCTTTCTATAGTAATAACATCCCAAAATGTTTAAAGCTCTTTAGGAAGAACCATCATTTGAAACCTAACTGGCTTCCTCATACATCACCTGGAATATGATCCCTTTCTATAGTAATAACATCCCAAAATGTTTAAAGCTCTTTAGGAAGAGGAGAATCCTCCTTAAAAGTCCGATTTGTATTAAACCATGAATCACAATTGAAAAAATTGTCCAATATGATTTATAAACCATGTCTAGCAATATGCAGTCTGTACACTCTTTTCAGGGCCAATGACATTCCTAACCTTTGCATCAGCAGAAAACCCCTGCAGGAACTTCACTGGAACTCAATCTTAAAGACCTAGCAGATGCAGGAGAGCTAATATCAAAAGTGCCAACTTCTAGTTTGCTGAAAAGCTATAACAATACCAGCAGTGATTGTTGAAATATTCTGAACACCATCTTCCACTATACTACGCACTGTCGCAGCATCTGTTGATAATCTTGCACCTATTACAAATTTGGAGCTTGGATAATCACCAATATGATATATCTAATGTCTGCACAAGGCCAATACAAATTTAGTGTCTACTCTTTGGAGTGTTTTCCTCCAATTAACAAAACGGTAAAAGGTTGGTCATCAATCATACCATCACTATCACCAAACCATCCAATCTGCTGGTAAACAATCTTGTTAAATGTCAATGATCGTATAGGTCGCACAAGCCTGCCACCAGCAACAGCAAAACAGATGACCTATGTTGGTCCCATGAGGAGGCATGTTGCTTGCAAAACTATATACATAAGTGCCCATAATCTGGTATCTTTTCGAAGCATATGTGTAAGTTCGTAAAAACTGGCAACAACACTTGGAAGCAAAGAGACTAAAAATAGGAAATGTAACCATATGAACAACTGCTGCAATGGATCCCAGTATGAACACTAGAGTCTCTGCCTTGTTGAGAGATGCTAGGCGTGAAACAACACTTATTCCATATTTTAACTGCCCATCCTCGACATCTCCCTGATTTTTGGAGGAAAACCAATTCATGAGGCCCTTCTTTGGCTTACTTTTGCCTACTTGAACATTTTCCTGGAGACCAACTCCACCAGGCAACGAAAATGGAAAAGAAATATAGTTACAACTACCACCAATTCCCGATGATCCACTTGCTTATAGATCGTCTAAGAGATGACTTTCGACTACTATGCCTGCCAACGGTCCTGGAATCACGCAAATGCATTTACATATGCTCAGGATCATTTGCATATTGTTCTTTTGATGGATGTGTTTCCTGCAAAAGTATAAGCTGGGAGAATGGCCCAGATGGGTTCATGATGAGCTGGGAGTGTGAACCTGAAATTAACATTTCTCGTATCCATTAATAGCTCTGCGTGAGTAATGAGTAACACAGAAGAGTCACCTCACTAAGCCTGTTGCAAAACATCAAATGTTTTTTGTTGTTTGAACAATATTTGTTAATAATGGAATGGAGAAAAAATGTTTTATAAGCAAGTGGATGCTAGATTGTCGATATCTGTGTTGTTTGTTAATGAAGATTAAAAACTAAAGCATTGCAAAAATTTACCCTTCTCAACAATACAGCCACGCTGGACGACAGCGATCATATCAGCATTTCTGACAGTAGCCAGACGATCTGCAACAATAACTGTTGTTCTGTTTATCATAATTTTATCAACAGCTTCTTGAACCACTCTTTCAGAGTCTGCATCCAAGGCACTGGCAGCTTCATCGACGAGGAGAATTCAGGCATCTTTTAAAATAGCCCATGCAATTCCAATCCTTTGCTTTTGAACTCCATATAATTGGGTACCATGCTCTACGAATTGGGTATCAAACCCCTGAAAAGAGCAACCATGACTGTCAGCATACACAAAATGTTGTGCAAAAGAAACGCATTTCCACAAGGAGGAACATACCATTTTGTGCAAAAGAAACGCATTTCCACGAGGAACATACCAATCACCGATAATGAAGATCTATTTCTACAAACTTGAGGCATGTTACTAATAAATTTTTCCGCATTAGCAAGCTCTGCAGCAGCCTGTATTTCCTCTGGTGTTGCACCATCTTAGACATATGCAATATTCTCCTTAATAGTGTACCATGCTCTACGAATTGGGTATCAAACCCCTGAAAAGAGCAACCATGACTGTCAGCATACACAAAATGTTGTGCAAAGAAACGCATTTCCACAAGGAGGAACATACCAATCACCAATAATGAAGATCTATTTCTACAAACATGAGGCATGTTACTATAAATTTTGCCGCATTAGCAAAGCTCTGCAGTAGCCTGTATTTCCTCTGGTGTTGCCCCATCTTTACCATATGCAATATTCTCCTTAATGGTGGTTTCAAAGAGAGCAGGTTCCTGGCTTACAAGTCCAATTTTTTGCCTTATCCATTAAATTGTTTGATATTGACACTATCTATAATCACTTCACCAGCTTGTGGATCATAGAATGTATCTATAAGATAATATAACTGTGGACTTACCACTTCCACTCTCTCCAACTATAGCTGTAGTGGTACCTCTATAGCGGCAATGATACCTCTGGTTATTTCCAGCGAGAACCCCGAAAATATATGAACATAAGGCCGCACTGAATAACCGAAGTCTACATCTTTAAGCTCAATATCAACCTGAATATGCTCAAGTACCAATCCATTTGTATCATATACATCAATCTCTGGATTTCTATAAATTGTCTCAAACATTTTGTAAGCTGCAGCTTGTCCAGCTCCAAAGGCATTTAAACATGGTGACACATATACATCAATCTCTGGCTTTCTATCAATTGTCTCAAACATTTTGTAAGCTGCAGCTTGTCCAGCTCCAAAGGCATTTAAACATGGTGACGACTGTCCCGGAGACCTGAAATCCAGCAGAACATTTATCATTGTTTTCTCATTAATTAATGTGAATTTATTTAGTTTGAATAAGTGCAAATCCCTATAGTCAAATTTCCTGATCAAGTGACAATAATGCATTTCACAATGCAGATTCAACTCACATGCCTCCAGTCAGAACTGCAATGATGACATTAATCACACTCGGCCCAAGAATATCCTTCATGAATAATTAATCGTTATCAATACCAAAGAGCCAATGCAAAGGTGGAGAACAAAATAAAATGTAAAAACCCAACGCCAAAACTAGCTGCCAACCATTGATGAGCAGTAGCCTTGTAAGCAATTGTAAGGGAATTTTCATAGTCAGTAACAGCATTCTTCTCCCCGATAAAAGCAGCAACCTGAAATGTAACTAAAATGTGTTATTAATCTGAATAGGTTATATACAATAGAATTGGTGCTCGTATGAAAACACGGTAACCCTCAATTTCAGATCTAAAGAAACCTGGTTTTATGACATGAAAAGGCGTGGTTTGTGTTGTTGATCACATACTTACATGAACCAATTGTCTGCTCCATAACATTGCCCGCTTCCACATATGCTTGCTGGCCTCAGCTTGACATCTTTGATATTATCATAGCCATAGCACTGCCCGCCAGTGCAAGAAGGGGAATCGTACATAGCATTGCTAGGGTAAGTTTCCATCCTTTGATGCAGGCCACAACAAAACCGGGACACGACCTGGATGAATTTCCCAACCTGAACAAACAACGGCAAATATAAAAATATGAGAAAGGTTATTATACATTCTTATTCGGAAAATGCAAAATAGAACTATAAACATATGATGAAGGTTATTGTACAATCTTCCATTAGAGTAATATAATTACACTATTAATTTGCACTTCAATTACAATTTTCACTAGTTACATAGTTAATGATCGGTTATACCATTGTGACTTATATCACGAATATAGAAGACATGTTGATGCTGTGGGAATTTAAGCATCGATTTGCATTTCATTTTGTTATTGGGCATTTACTTGTGGCTGCAGCCATATTCACTGTTCCGATTAACATATTGATATATTGACATCGGAGCCAGAAAGGACGTGATCTGTATCCATGTGTGTGCAGCATATGAAAGTGCAGCATAGGAGGCAAACTAGGCAAGGAATATGTTGCAGTAAAGAAAGGATTCCAATAAAAAAGACCCAATGTGAGGCAAGTTGTAATATTTGCTTGAACTAGAGGCCCAATTCCAATAAAGAAGACCAAAGCGAGGCAAGTTGTAATATTTGCGTGAACAAGAGGATCGACTGTTTGCAACAAGACATTTTATTTTGGACAGAAGCTTAGGAGAACAAAGCCACCATTACAGCCCAGTTATTGCACCACTGAAAATAGAAATTTAAAGTTGGAATGATCACCAAATATGATATATCTAATGTAATGTATTCAGAACTATTTGATAATCTTGCACTTATTGCAAGACTGAAAATAGAAATATCTAATGTAATGTGTACAGAGGAAAATGCATTTAATATAAATTTGGTAAACACTCCTATTACCAAAACAGTAAGAGGTTTGTCCATCCACTGACCTTGAATTTTCACTATTATTAAACCATCCAAATTGGTCCTGCCTCTTGTAACTGCAATTACAAATGTTCTCTGCAAAATTAAAAAAGTAATTACAAGCTTGATAATTATTAAGCTGGCATTTAAAGCAATTACAAGCTTGATAAATATTAAGCTGCCATATAATTTGTTAAGCTGGCATATATAATTTGTTAAGGATTCCACCAATTGATAATATGATCATACACACACACCAGTTTTTGTAAGTTGTTGGGGAAATATTTCTTAATCCCCCTGTGATCCCTGTGATTGTTTTGTTGTCTTTGTGGAGCCTTTTTAATTGCAAACTTTATAATATAATCGTTGTCTGTGGAGCCCTTTTAATTGTGAACTTTATATCTCAATAAAGTAATGCACGAATATACTAACACTGCATGCAATCAAGCTAACATCTATAATTCAAATCAATAATATCTTCACTGGTGGCTTATTGGGTAACTTCCTAGTAACATTGTTCTATCTAATAGATGGACTCTTGGATTGAAGAAAAACTGATGGAAACCGCCAAAATGCGCCGTAACATTCAAATTTTGACCCTGTAAGGTTTTAGCTAAAGTCAAAAAATACATACAAAGAGTGCTTGTTACATTGTTATGTATTTAATAAAAGGAAAAATTGTTGAGCAGAATGAACAAATCTTAAAAAAAAAACTTGCCAGCTTAAAAATAAACTGAATTAGCTAAATCTAAACACTATCTAAACATTTAAGATGGACTTGTTTTAACTTTGTTGGTGCCATCTGATTATTTGTGTTCTAACTTCATTATAATTATCAAGTACATAAGTGAATGGGCCATAACATCCAAATTTTGACCCGGTAAGGTTTTAGCTAAAGTCAAAAACACATAAATAGAGTGCTTGTTACATTGTTATGCATTCAATAAAAGGTAAAAATGGTTGAGCAGAATGAGAAAATCTTAAAAAGAAAGTTGTCCGGCTTAAAAATAAACGGAATTAGCTACGGAATTAGCTAAAGCTAAACATTTAAGATGGACTTGTTTTAACTTTGTTGGTACCATCTGATTTTTTTTCCAACTTCATTATAATTATCAAGTACATAAATCATGGATTTGTTTTAATTTTGTTGTTCTAACATCATTATAATTATCAAGTACATAAGTGATGGACTTGTTTTAACTTTGTTGTTACCATCTGATTATTTGCTCTAACTTCATTATAATTATTAAGTATTATGTGAATCCATAAAGCTCAGTTACAAGAAACAAACAAATTTATGGACTTATTCGAAATTGATTATTTGCTCTAACTTCATTATAATTATTAAGTACATAAGTGAATCCATAAAGCTCAGTTACAAGAAACAAACAAATTTATGGACCTATTCGAAATTTTGTTGGTTCCATTTGATTATTTGTTTAAATTCATTATAATTATTATCAAGTACATAAGTAAATCAATAAAGCTCTTACTAGAAATAAATTTCTAGGTCATGAATTATTTTTCTTTTGCGAATGATTTTTCATTAAAGTGAAAAGACCTCGTTATATCTTGGAACAAGGACTAGCATTATATGACTAGTAATGATTTCATTTACTGAAAAACTGCTGAATCACTAGGATAAAGCGGGATGCATTTGAAATTCTATTCAGATAAAACCCATTTGTTTGGGAAAAAATGGATCAGCTTAAAGGAAAAATTAGTAGTGTGTTTTGTAGGGCAGGGAATTATGACAGAAAGCAAAAAGGGTTCCTGCTCAAGTCAAAATGTTTTAACTTCATGAGACCCCAAATTTCTTTGGGAATGCTACCAACCAGAAGATTGTTGGTTATATTCAAAAGCTCCAGCCTTCATACTCCCGAGCTCTCAAGAAATGGAGGCTTGCGGTTCCATATGTACAAGAGAGAGAGAAATATTACAAGGTCTCTCCTGCAACTCACATGCAGGGCAATGAGTGATTCTTCTAGTCTGCAAGTCCATAAGGGAGGAAAAGTATTTTTCTTGAATACTAATAATGCATCAAAATCAGAGCTTTCAACATGGCTGACTGCCAATAATGTCACTACCATACACTTCATCAGAAATATATTCACGAAGACGATCAACTTGGAAAATGTTATGACTCCATAACACAAAATCCTGTTATGACTTCATAACACAAAATCCTCAATTATGCAGATAATTGAAGGCAGTGAATAAGCCAAACTTCTATCACCAAATACACAAACACATGAATGTTGACACATGAACTCTCTAGTAGAATAAGACCAAAAATGTAAATATACATATCAGTGGCTCTGAATCCTGATACTTGTGCCATGATCAAATCTTAGATAGATTAAGTACCATGACATTACTTCTACCGAATGATAGAAAATAGGCCAGCAGGATGTACTGAACATTTGGACATTTATGGAAGTAGATAAAGCCAGGTAACGAATTCAAGAAACAGTGAAGGTAGAAATTTCTACTAGGACCTTGTTGCGAATAGAAACAAAGGGCAAGTCCCTAAGTGAGTTTGGATAGATAAAGCCAGGTAACGAATTCAAGAAACAGTGAAGATAGAAATTTCTACTAGGACCTTGTTGCGAACAGAAACAAAGGGCAAGTCCCTAAGTGAGTTTGGATAATATCATCAATTGTCTCATAAAAATAAAAAAGCACATGGACAAAGACCACCTCCCTAGATAGCATTTGTTGAAACTTGGAGGCGTGTATATCCTGCTCGAATGTAAGCAGTCAAAGGATGACCATGTATTGACAGATTCGTTGAATCAGGGTTGTCAAAGTTTATGGAATTGTGAACTAAACCTGATCTAGTTTTCTTTTGGATTTGGAACTACAACTAAACAAGTTTAATAAAATTGTGAGCTGCTCTTGAAATAATAAGATTGTTTAACACAACAATTTGTGCTCTGTAAAGATCATCATCGAGAAAAGGAAATCAATAAGTGTGCCAACATCTGCGTCACAATCTGCACATTAATTGGAGACAAAATACAATCGTTGCCTCTATGACTTGCCTAGCTTCCTTTCATCAGTCTCTATTGCACAAATAGAGTTGTTTGACTACCACAAATGTTAATTTTGAAGAACTTTGAAACTCTTTCAAAGATATATGAAAGTAGAGGAATCACAATGAAGTATGCAGATGGCTCAAATGGGAGTAATGCACCACTTCAAATTTGCATTTCTAAAACATTCTTTGTAAAACTTGGAGAAAACGATGTCTATGGATGTTGACCCAACTTTAATAGGGAATAGGTGTGGCAATTATGTAGTATATTCAATAGTTAGAGGGGTTGGATTAGGCATGGATACATGGAAAGGATTCAAAATTAACCCCATCAGAAAAAGCTAATAGGTGTACTCAACCCCAAGGAATTGTGTTGTTGTAAGAGGGAGTGTAGATTTATCTTGTTGTTTTTGCTTTGTTGATAGTTGGGAGTTTCTTTGTGAATCTAATAGTCATTGAAGAGGGCTTTGAGCAGATGCTTGTGGAATTCCTAAACCAGAGACATATTTGGTCTAACAATTATATATCGATCGATGGAAAAACAAAAATGCAAAACAAAAATGCAAAACGTTGATTAGAGTGAAAAGAATTACCTATTCGACCAATAGATGGCTCTTGCCCAAAGGATTCATTTTAATTGTCCAACTCCAATTGGTGCCAAAGTTAATTTATCACCTTCTAAACTATGCATAATTTCAATATCAAAAACTTCCTTAGAAGCCTACAACTAATATCTTTCGCAGTCGAGATTGGTTTGCAACTTTGCATCTTGTTTTGAAGATTGTGATAGATCCTTGCAAGCATAATTGGATTCCCTAATGATGGGTCGGGTGTGCACACTAAACATTGGAAATGTTTCTAAATTATAACGCAGTTTAAAAACCAAGAAATTCTAAATTATAACGCAGTTTAAAAACCAAGAAATTCTAAATTATAACGCAGTTTAAAAACCAAGAATTCTACTTGAATAATTTCACTGGATATTTTTCAATTATATGAGAGATGAAGAGATGTAATGAAAATTGTTTAACAAGAAGAAGCCAAAATCTCTAACACGGACTCACAAAACCATCAACTTACATATTTCACTATGTAGAGGTTCATAGTTTGTCAAAGTTCAATCAGAATTTTTGGCTTTTTAAAAAGTAGAATTATACCCATCATCATGGGGTCCAATTGAAGCTTTGAAACTTTGAAGCGGACAAAAGATTCAATTGGATTACCTAATGATGGGTAGGGTTTCCGGTGTCCATTCAAAACATTGAGAATGTTTCTAAATTATAGCATAGTTTAAAAATCCAAGAATTCTACTAGAATCATCATACATGCTATTTTTTCACAAGTTTGCTAAAATTAATTCATAATTATTATGTAACTAATTGCCCAAATATAAAAATGGTAATGCTAGGGGTAACAAATATCGCAGGTGCAAAAGAACAAACAAATGTTGTCACTCTACCTCAAACCAGCACAATCAGGCAAGGGGAAGGAACATGCACCCTCGTGATGGGACATTTATGGAACTTAACCACACGAGAAGGATCAGAAACAGGGGAAGGAACATGCACCCTCATGATGTGACATTTATGGAACAAAACCACAAGAGAAGAATCAGAAACAGGTTCTCTCCCTCTTTGTTTGTTGATATTAACGGATAAAAGTCACACTAATCTATGGGTGGAAGAATGGAAGAATCATGGAGAGTAAGAATGGAGATAAAGTAAAAGTAATGCATTCAATCTTCTTATACATTTGTTACTTTTATCTCCTTGCTGTCAGTTAAAGAACATATTTCATTTTAGTAGTTGTCTTCCTAGGTTGTTCTAAGGGTATTGCTTATAAATAATGTTAATGTCAAGGGTAATGAGAACATTATAAATCAGGGAGGGTTGGACAAGTGGCTATCAATAAGTGGTCACACCTATTATATATATGGAAAGGTAAATATGTTTGGGACTTTTAGAGTTATGGCTTCTGTGAGTTGAGCAATTTTGATCTGATAATTCCAGATCAATCACAATATGACTTTTAGTAAAATCAGGATGATCAGTATGTTTGGGACTTCCACCTCAAACTAGGATGATCAATTAGGGTGAAGAACCATGCACTTGACAATGATGAATCATAACCCGAACAGAAGGATAAGAAATTGTTTCACCCTTAGAAGCAAGAATTAGCTGCTTGAAGTCTCATCATTGTGTGGAGTGGCGAGATGGATCCACTCCGGATGGATGAATAATAGCAAGTTCCAAGTAAATGAAGTGTTGAGAATGAAGAGAAAGATATGGCTTCGATCTTCTAATGCATTTGTTTCTTTTGAGACTCGCTTTCATCTCCTATTTTTGTTGATTTTTGGGTAGCTGCAGGAGGTATTCCCCAGCCACACAAGTCAAAATCAAAAGAACGAAAAAGTCAAAATCAAAAGAATGAAAATTTAATTTAATTTAATTTTTAATTTATGTTAAATTAAAAGAAAGAAAAAAATAAATAATTTACAAAGAGACATGCCTCTTTAGGGCAACCACCTCTTTGGGTAGGCCACTTAATATCACTATAAAAAAGACACCCATTACACACTTATCACACATATTTCTCTCTCAGACGTATGAAGTAATCTAGGGCAACCACCTCTTTGGGGCAACTTAATATCACCATTACACTCTTATCACACATATTTCTCTCTCAGACGTATGAAGTAATCTAGGGCAACCACCTCTTTGGGGCAACTTAATATCACCATTACACTCTTATCACACATATTTCTCTCTCTCAACCAGCTCTTTGGGGCAAGATAATATCATTATAAAAAAGACACCCATTACACTCTTATCACACACACATTTCTCTCTCAGACGTATGAAGTAATCTAAGGAAGAGGCCAATGTTTCTAAGAAGTTGAATTTTTGTGTATAATTACTTAATGATCGTATGAAGTCTAAGGAAGAGCCAATGTTTCTAAGAATTTGAATTTTTGTGTATAATTACTTAATGATGTTCATATATCATTGGAAGTAATTACCAGATGTGGAAAATTGTGTTCGTCTAATTAGCACTTGAAAAATCAACATGGTATCATAGCAATAAGATCTAGCAAGGAAAAATGTGTTAAATTTGAGTTGTTACAATCTTTATGTAACAACATATCTATTTCTTACTCCTACCTAAATTTATGCAAAGAATTCCATAAATTATGGTGGGCAGTAATTCCTGGTAAATGGTAAATTTGTTTAATTATCGTAACATAAACAATGTACTACATATTTACTTTTTATTTCTCCTAATTTTATGCAAAAAATCACATAAATTATGGAGGAACAATTCAACAAAGTCAAACACTATATGGGTGGATTATAGCCTAATTCTAATGGAGTAAAATAAAAAATTTAATATGAAGAGATTTAACCTCAAAGCACTAATGAGTAATTGGTTAAAGAATATGTGTGGGGTGAATAACAACATAGATCCACTAATGTTCATAAGACATTAACCTAGGAGATTTAAAGTGCATAATAGAAGATTCTCCTAGGATCGAGGAGACATCTAAGATCTACCAAGAAGTTTGGACCATGCTCGTGCCACTTGATGTTGGATCAATCAATTGGTAGCTTGGCTGAGATGGATTATTCTTAATTATTTGATATCATAGAATAGTGTTGAATTAAGCTCTAGAAATTAGAGATCTAGAACCAAGATAAGCGCTCACTTTTGGGCCTTGTTGGGTAGTTTTAGGAACAAAGTTGAAAGATACTCTAGAGCCAGAGGGAGTTGAGGAGAAAATCTCCCAATGATGTGATTCACAACGTGTCGATGAAAGTTGGAAGTCTAAGGTTTTGTAAACCCTAGAAGACTAGAAGTCTTGGATAAGAGTCAAGACAACCCTAGGGTTTTTGGATAAACCCTAGCTCATGCTTGAGGATGAGGACAAGGATGAGCATTTCTAGCTTGATGAGATTGCAATGCTTACTGCAAGAAGGCAAGGATCAAGACGGAATTGACAATTCCCTACAATCCTTAGATTAAAAGGACCTCCTAATGAGGGTTGCAGGTACATTGTGAAGGTTGCTTAGGCTTAGGCAATAGATGTACGCATTGGGAAGAATAAAGAAATGTTTATGACAAGAGTATTCTCCTAGGGTGGAGCACAACTCTGATAGAGAGATTTGTGTTCAAGAGGGAGAAATGGAACTAGACATCTAGAACCATGCCAGAAGACTAGAAGAGATTCCAGTTTAGAGGGAGCAGAGAGTCAAATAGAGTGGAATGATGCAGCGTACTGAGGATTGAAAGGGTCTCTCATGATGATGAAAAGAAGTAGGCTCCCAAGGATGTGGATTTAGGTCCTTCTGTACCTTTGGAACATCCTTTAGATCATCAAGAAGAGATAGAAGGGTCCATTGAGCTAGTGGACCCACTTAGGGTCGTCATTCCAAAATCCAAAAAGAGGTTGTCATGGCTTCAAAGTACATTGAAGGATGTAGTTGGACATCTAGCTCCTCATGGCACCTTTAAGGAAAGAAAACGTCCTAAGGAATACTCTGAATATGTTGGTCAGAGTTGTCATTGATGTCAATATGGCATTATTAGAGATCATAAATATTCTTATAAATTTATAATACATGAATAACCCTTGTTGTCCTAACCTCATGAAAACCCTAGAAAAAACCCTAATTGTATTGTAGCTAACCCTAATACACACTCATCAAACCCTAGCTATGATGATAAAACCCTGCTCTTTATTAAACATATACATTTCATGCAATCCCTATGGTGTTTCCCTTCCTCAATAATTCAACATGCCTTAACACCAAAGTATATCATAGTGGTCCCTGTGGTTCCTACCTAACCAGCATTTTGTCATCCAAATAAATAAACACAAATATATACAAATGCCACTAGTCGGCTTCAACAAAAGTCGGCCTCTCCTATTGACTTGTCTATTCGTATAACTCAAAAAAACTTGTATATATTAACGCTTAAAACTCGACATTCAAGTCAGAAAATCTTGGTGATCGATACAAATACGAGGCTCAGAAGGAGACAAAACCCGAGGAGGAAAAAGAAGATTAATTGTTTGGGCAATTCTTGTGTTAAAGGTCTTTCAAGCTCGGATCTGAGTTACATTCCTCTGGAAAGGCATTAAACTTGTAATCATTATCACTTGTGGAAAGCCCAGACTAAGTGGAACAGTTATGTGTGGGAGGCTTGAAGCTACAACAATTTGTGGAAGCTTGGATCCATATATCTGTGATAACTTCTGGAGCTCGAACCTCACATCAGATCTATGATTACCTTGAGAACAGTCACTGTGGGCAGTCATTTGTTAAGAGCTCGGATCTGTTGACACTTGAACCAGCAATAAACCTTAAAGGACAATTAGCTCAGATTGGAGGACAGTTAGTCCGAATCACTTGTTGAGGACAATTAGCTCGAATCACTTGTTGAGGACAGTTAGCTCAGATCACTTGACTCGAACCTGTGACATCAAACTGTGATATCACCAGTCCAGGACCTTCTACATCTGCAGTCATACAACAGTGCCTTGGATAGAGGCTTGAATCAACCTTCGGACCTATTGCAGCCTATGTTGAAGCTCTGCCCTGTGGAGTAGTGCCTTGGACCTGTTTTACCTTTCAAAGTTTCAGATTGTCTTTGAAATAGAGCTCGGATAGGTTTCTTCTCTAATATGTGAGAGACCTTTCACCTATGAGCTTAGTGTCGGACAATAATAAAACTCGGACATCCTGTGATAGTTGCATGTATATATAGAACAGTCTCGAACTTATTAACTCTGACATGTGGTGTTAAGTAGATTTGTTGGGTGCCTCTTTGAAGCTCGGACCAATAAACTTTAGAAGAATAGATACATTTTATGTTTTGGATCTGTGACTTGGCTTGAACCTATGACATGTTTATAAAGCTCACTCTACACATCAAAGACCTGTGGAATCTTGGCGCACACATAAGCCCAGAACTGTGACTTGATCGATGGAAGTCTAGTCCAATTATAGCTCAGACCTATGGTGACTTTGTGAAAATTTCTGAATCTACACATCAGAAATCCTACTGCAATCACTGGTTTATCATCTCCTACTTGTTCTTTACATTCAACAAGTTATTTAATTACTTAAACAACGATGAAAACACTATTGCAGCCTACACATATATACAGATCATGAACTGAAATAAACTGAGACAATCACACAGGGGACACCGTTATTTTTGGACAATCGTCCCCGGAAAAACCCAATTCGAGAAAACCAGTGCAGCATATAGAGGGTTTGTATTATTAAGCAAATTTATGAATACAACTAGGGTGCCAAATCCGACTCACTCAACAGAGAATAAACCTGGCAGAAGTACCTCTATCCGGAGACAGATATTTTGACAATTCCAACAACTGGATGATCAAACCCCACATATGACAATTGTTGTTTCCAGTGCTAGGAAGCGATGGCTGCTCCAAGCTCTACGCTGGAACTGCGTCACCTCTAGGAGTTGTGTCACCCTCCCAGTGAATCTCCCTTGCTCAGAAGTCGATTTGCGGAATTGTTGCTCTTTTTGCCCCACAAAAAACCCCAGTGCTGCCTCTAAGCGACTACATCAGCCCCTCTAGCTTCTGCGTCACCTTATCTAGAGCTATGTTGTCTCTCCTGTTGCTGCTCTGCTTCTCTGCTATGTATCCTCGGCCTTGGACTCAGGTCCCTCTGCCAAACTGCCCCTCTAACAACAACTCAGATCACTTAGCTCAACTTTCTCAGCAAACCACGCCCCAAAAAAATCAAACTCTTTGATCTCTTGGTGTATCTCCAACTGACCCTCAAGCCTCCTCTTATACTTTTCCTGTTGATGAATCAACGGTCTAATCTAATCTTTAATCGACGACTAAGATTAGAACAGGCTTGATCCTCATCACTTAGAAGTTTCTCACCCATATTCTTATTAATACACATTAATAGTTTTATTTTCCCAAATTTAGACTTAGGAACCCATTAAAAATATTAATTATTTTAATAACTCTCCTCATCCGAGTGGAACTTCTCTGAACAATTTCTAGGCTCTGGAGATCTCATGTATTCTAGCCCCTCCACAAAATTTCGGAGCTACAGCACATACGATGCTACCTAGAATCAACACTACCTCTTAGCGAAGAATGTGCTCTAGTAACACTTCTCAACAAAAATACTACTCTGATCCATTACATCAGTCCTCTGTGCTGCTAATGCTTGGCCTGCCCTTCATCCACTACACCGTTGCTTCCTGTACTGTTGCCCACAACTCTACCACTGCCATTGCTACATCTGTACTGCAACTCCCTCTCAAAATGTTGCATCATGCTGCCCATAGCACTGCCATTGCTAACTACTGCACTGCAACTCAGTTACTGAGAAGTAAGTAACTGAAACTTCACCCAAAAACTGACATCCTGGTCAGTATGGATGCCTCGTGATCCTGAAGCTAACTCTACTACTAATCTACGTTGACCCTCTGCTGCCACTGCTTTGTGCCTCTCGCACCGCTACAACATCCACTACGTTGCCTCAGACTTTGGCACTCTAGCAATGCCACTGTCGCTCCATCACACCTCGCTCCAACCGACACCCGTCACTTTGCTACTATCATTAAGGGCTCCCGTAGTCATATGTGATCCAAGAGTTTGGGCACCTCAAGGATCCTGCCCTCGTGTAGTCCTCTCAACTACAACTCCATGTCGCCCCACCTCTTCTCCAGAGGTGCATGAGCACTCATGGCACAATCGTGATCCTCGCTTTCCTTGTCCTCTTTCGTTGGAGCAGCCTTTGATTCAGAAGCCTCCCCCTTGCCCTTCTTTCGGGGGCACTGAGTGGCATAATGCCCCAGTTCCCCACAGTTGAAGCATCTGACTTGGTTATGTCCTTCTTCTTTCTCTTCTACTGCCCTTGTTGTCTCGTCGATGCAAGAGTTGCATCCTCCTCCTCCTCCTCCTTGACTCGGGCTCCCTTGCCTCTACTCCCTGTCTTTGTCATCCTCCTAAGATCTTCTTGTCGAAGAGCTACCCACATCCCCTCCCAACCAATGTTGCACGAAGCGGGGACGTTTTTTGGAAGCGGGGACGCGGAAGCGTCATTTTCCAAAAATCTAGGAAGCGAAGCGTATATATATATAATATATATATATATATATATATATAATATATAATAATATTCCATTTATACTCAAAACAGACATCCCAAATACCAAATTAGTTGTAGAAGACATGAAAACATGCATATTTTTGCATAAATCAAGATAGATATGGCATCCATGATTCCATTGTAGTTACTAGTATGTACATCAACCATCTATATTCTAGCGATTACAAACATACATCAAATTTTTAAGCATATAATAAAACATAAAACATAGAGCATATTATGATTTATCTAGCAAGTGAGCAACTGTCAACATTTGTCATGTCCAAAATTCAAATAATAATGTTTACAAAATATGTCACTTGGTCACCGCCAAGACAAAAAAGGTTCAAAATTCAAGTTCACAAGCCTACAAGTCTAATGAGTAATCTATGACAAAAGTAGTAAATTGTGAATATATCTACTAAGCGTCCAATATAGACGGAAGTGTCCAGAAAGTGTCCAGGAAGCCTCCAAAATAGGCAAAAGCGCGCTTCCGGGGACGCTTCCTGTACAAATCCGCACGAGACATGCTTTGGGCCTTAGAACTGTGGGGGGGACGCTTCTTGCAACATTGCTCACAACTAGGGAGAGTCGCTCTGCCCAAGATACTTTCGACAAAAGTCTCCCAGTCCTCGGTGACAACATTTAGGGTAGTCCTGACCATGAACTCAAGATCTGGTATAGACCCCACGGAAGTCAAGTGGTCATGAATCCCTTGCAACCTGAGAAGGAAGGGATCGATCTCTTCTCTCTTCTACATCTGGTACTGTCTCAACTAATTTTCTAATAGCATCTTCCGTTGCACAGAAGATCCCTGATACAGGGTGGTCAGCACCTCCCACATCTCCCTTGATGTGTTCTTCTCAGCAATGTGTGGTACTACATGATCTTTGACCCCGTCACCCTCTCTAGAGCTGAGTTGTCTCTCATGTTGTTGCTCTGATTCTTTGCTATGTATCCTCGGCCTTGGACTCAGGTCCCTCTGTCGAATTGCCCCACTGCCCCACTCACTGCAACTCAGATCAGTTAGCTCGACTTTCTCCGGAAATCCACACCCCAGAAAAATCGAACTCTTTGATCTCTTGGTGTATCTCCAATTGACCCTCAAGCCTCCTCTTATACTTTTCCTGTTGATGAATCAACGATCGTGATCTAGTCTATAATCAACGGCTAAGATTAAAACAAGCTTGATCCTCGTCACTTAGAAGTTTCTCACTCATATTCTTATTAATACACATTAATATTTTTATTTTCCTAAGTTCAGACTTAGGAACCCATTAAAAATATTAATTATTTTAATAACTCCTCATCCGGGTGGAATTTCTCCAAACGATTTCTAGGTTCTGGAGATCCACTGTATTCTAGCCCCTCCACAAAATTTCGTAGCTAGAGCACATCCGATGCTACCCAAAATCAACAGACTTAGAATCTTTGGACAGTGAAGAACTCATGAAGAATTGAAGGCTTGAATAGTGATGAGTTAGGAGACATGAAATATTAAGTAATTTATGTTCTTCATGAAGAATTGAAGGCTTGAATAGTGATGAGTTAGGAGACATGAAATATTAAATAATTTATGTTCTTCATGAAGAATTGAAGGCTTGAATAGTGATGAGTTAGGAGACATGAAATATTAAATAATTTATGTTCTTCATGAAGAATTGAAGGCTTGAATAGTGATGAGTTAGGAGACATGAAATATAATATAATTTATGATTTTGAAAAGTGAAGTGAAAATGAAAATGTCTTGGACCAAAATTTCATAGCTAGAGCACATCCGATGCTACCCAAAATCAACATACTTAAAATCTTTGGATAGTGAAGAAATCATGAAGAATTGAAGGCTTGAATAGTGATGAGTTAGGAGACATGAAATATTAAATAATTTATGATTTTGAATAGTGAAGTGAAAATGTCTTGGACCAAAATTTCATAGCTAGAGCACATCCGATGCTACCCAAAATCAACATACTTAAAATCTTTGGATAGTGAAGAACTCATGAAGAATTGAAAACTTGAATAGTGATGAGTTAGGAGACATGAAATATTAAATAATTTATGATTTTGAATAGTGAAGTGAAAATGTCTTGGATCATGAAGCATTAGGAGTTTTGAGCATTTCTTGGAGCAGTGAAGTATTTGGATAGTGAAGAAGCCTTGGGCAGTGAATAAATTGAAGCTCTAGACAATGAATTATCTAGAGCTTTAGACAATGAAGCTTTTGAGAAGTTTAGATCATCTCCATTGTGCGAATCTTGTGAAGTTTGGAGCATCTCTAGTGTGCAGATCTTGTGAAGTCTAGTGTACAGATCTTGTGAAGACTTTTTTGAGCATCCTTGAAGATTTAGTGCACACCTTGGAGAAGCCTTCATTTGTGAAGTTTGGAGCATCTCTAGTGTAATTGAAACTTTAGACAGTGAATTATCTAGAGCTTTAGACAATGAAGCTTTTGAGAAGTTTGGAGCATCTCCAATGTGCAAATCTTGTGAATTTTGGAGCATCTCTAGTGTGCAGATCTTGTGAAGTCTAGTGTACAGATCTTGTGAAGACTTTTTTGAGCATCCTTGAAGATTTAGTGCACACCTTGGAGAAGCCTTCATTTGTGAAGTTTGGAGCATCTCTAGTGTGCAGATCTTGTGAAGTCTTTTTGAGCATCCTTGAAGATTTAGTGCACACCTTGGAGAAGACTTCATTTTTTGGGACAACTTATTGAAGCCATCATGAGGTGACCTTGGAGTTTTTGATTGGGTGACATGAAGAGAAGTGACAATACCTTCTAAGAAGATAAGGTTGTCATTGATTAAGTGATTTGGAAAAGGCAGTTTTGAAGATATTGTCAGGGCTCGTAGTGGAAGATATTGGGAACCATAAAGAATCATCAAACTTATCTGAACGAATTGAAGCTGAGGGTTGGAGCCCTAGAGGTTGGAGCCTCATAGAGACAATGTTGGTGCCTTGGAAGACAGGGTTGGAACCCTAAAGGATAGGAGTCTTCATTTTTTGGGACACCTTATTGAAGCCATCATGAGGTGACCTTGGAGTTTTTGTTTAGGTGACATGAAGAGAAGCGGCAATACCTTCTAAGAAGATAAGGTTGTCATTGATTAAATGATTTGGAAAAGGCGGTTTTGAAGATATTGTCAGGGCTCGTAGTGGAAGATATTGGGAACCATAAAGAATCATCAAACTTATCTTAACGAATTGAAGCTGAGGGTTGGAGCCCTAGAGGTTGGACCCTCATAGAGACAATGTTGGTGCCTTGGAAGACAGGGTTGGAACCCTAAAGGATAGGAGTCTTCAAGAGACCAGGTTGGAGGTTCTACCAAAGATAGGGTTGGAGCCCTAGAGGTCGGTGCCTCAAATTAACAAGGTTGGAGCCTTGGGAAGTCCAAGTCGATGTTTAGGTTGGAGCCCTACATTATTATTGTCCTCAATATATCTGATTAATAAAATTATTTATTCTATCATTTTTCATTTTGTGTTCTAATTATAAGTGATCTAACGGGTAAAAATAACAATTGAAAAGAAACACCGATTCACCCCCCCTCTTAGTATTTCCAACAATTGGTATCAGAGCCAATACCTTCACTCAAAGCCTAACAACTTGAAGGTAGATCCTTAGAACGCTGATGGCAAAGCCAAGGAAGAATGCCTCCAATCCTTCTAAAGATGTCTCTTCTTCAACCATGAAATTAGAAGATAATCAAATTGGGAAAGCTCCATTGTTCAATGGAAACTTTGATATATGGAAGGCAAGAATGAAGAAATTTTTAATGGCTCAAGGTTTAGAAGTTTGAGAATATGTGATTACTGAGAGCACGATGGAAGAAGAATCCTAAGGAATATAATGCAAGAGTGATGAAAGCAACCTTGAGTGGGCTACCACATCCTATAAAGGCCAAAATGGAGAAATGTTCATCAGCAAAAGGTATGTGGGACAAACTTCAAAATCTTCACTCAAAAGGAACATTGACCATGACTTCTATTCATGAAGATGATGGAAAGCAAGAAGGAAATCTAGAACCCATAAAGGAAGCTGAAAACAAGAATGAAGACATCAAGGCCAAGGAAGACCTAGAAGATGAAGAAAATAAAGAAGACTGCAAAGAAGATCTCATGGCAAAACCTATAGTTGCCCTAGAGGAGACAAGCAGTTTGAAAAAAGAAAATGAAGAGCTTAAGAAGCAATTACAAGATGGTGACCATAACCTTGACAAGACAAGGAAAGAAGTTGACCTATTTAAGTTTCAGGTACAAGAAAGAGATAAGGAGCTCACCAAGCTAAAGGAGGATTGGCATCAAAACAAAAACAAAAAACATCATGAAGAAGTCATATCCATGACAAATCAATTGGATAAAGTAGAAAAAGAATGGAATGCCATGATATGCCAACTTGAAGAAAAGAATGAAGATATCTCCAAGTTAAAATCAGAAATCACCTCACTTACGGCCCAATCATGTGAAGCAACCAGAATAAAGGAAGAAATGGAGAAGCATCTAGCAAAGAAGGATGAAGAATGCAAGATGTTGAAAGAAGAAATTAATCTCCTAAAAAAGAAGTTGATCATCTGAATAAGAGTCTAAAGAGCTCCCAAACCCTAGATGACATCCTAAGTCATCAAAGATCTCCTCTTGATAAATCAAGTCTCGGTTATGCAAATGAACCCTAAAAAAGGAATGACACAAACCCTAATTCTGCAAACAACAAGGATGTGGAGAAGCTTAGAAGAAATATTGATGCCCCCAGCTCCAGCAAAAGTAAGGAGAAGAGTCAAGATGACATTGGAAGAAACCCTACTTCAAGAAGATATGCAGATGACGTCAAGAATGCAAGAAGCAAGAAATTTGATTAAAGGATCCAAGACAGATTGACCTTAGAAGTTCATCAAGGCAATCTCCATCCTCCATGTATCAAAGTATATTTTTTGGTTACTGCTATTTTTATACAAATTTTGGGCATATGGCAAAAGGATTGTAGGGCATAGCACAAGGACAAATATAATGGTCCCCATTAGTTTCCCAGAAGCAGCTTTGCAGGAGGAAATTATGCTTCTTCATTTATGTACAATACTGAATGCTTCAATTGTCATAACATTGGACATATGGCTCGTGTCTGTAACTTGACTTGGTCCCTAAACAAGGGAAAAACATGTCTACCAAGCAAGAAAATAAAGTTACACAAGTATGGAGAAGGAAGCAAATTGGATCCAAAAGTCTCTTGAACACTCAAGACATCCACTCATGTTGTTCATATGATAAGTACATCTTTGGCACATATGATATTGCAAGTTTTAATGATGAAATTCTGCCAAGAAGAAGACCAAGTTTTAATGATGAAATTCTGCCAAGAAGAAGACCATGCATACTGTTAGGGGGGCTTATGATTCTTGTCTATTCTTGCAGAAGTTATCCATGAAGAGCCATATGAAATCTTTGATGAGTCATATATGTAAAATCTTGATAGATTGTCTCTCGGGAGTAGCTCATGAAATTGTGAAGATGTCTTCCACTTGATCACCAGGCATCAATCTTTTGTAAGCTAGAGGAGTTTATGCAAGCAGGGGGAGTTGGTTCGTCACATGAAGAAATGAAAACACATCTATCATGGACGATATTGCCAAAAGGAAGAGCACCTTGACAAGGGGAGCAACATATCTATCATGGAGAACTATCATTGATGAAGGGAATACGATGGAGCAGCATATCAAGAAGCATCTTGATAGGGGGAGAGAATGTTGAAAGGGCAAGAATATTGCCATCAATGGCGATGGGAGAGACTGTCAGTCAAGGTTGTCATTGATGTCAATATGGCATTGTTGGAGATGGCAAATATTCTTATAATACAGGAATAACCCTTGTTGCCCTAACCTCATGCAAAACCTAGAAGCAACCCTAATTGTATTGTAGCTAACCCTAATACACACTCATGAAACCTTAACTATGATGATAAAAACCCTACTCTTTATTAAACATATATATTTCATGCAATCCCTATGGTGGTTCCCTTCCTCAATAATTCAACATGCCTCAGCACCAAAGTATATCGTAGTGGTCCCTGTGGTCCATACTGTTGGACATTGGATAAACCAGCGCTCCCCGTGTGTTTCACGACATGGACTAACTGCCTCTCATGGATCCTTATCAATGGCGATGCGATCGTTGACTAATACCTACGAGTTTTGGTCTAACAGCAATCGTGATTACCAACAAGTGGTATCAGAGTGTAGGTCACGAGTTCGATACTGATCTAGAGCCTAGATGGGTCATCCTTGAGATGACAAGTGAGGGGTTGTACACCTCCTTGGAGCCCCAACACATGAGATATTTTGATTTCATGTCACTCATTTTCCTCTTATAAGGGTGATGTAGGGCACTTTTGCGCATGACATATTGGCATGGAGACTTTTGATGGCTTGCACATGATCGTTAAGGCACTTCATGGACTATGGAGCACTCCTTAACATTGCCTCACACTTGAGGGCTTATTGAGCTCATTTGGAGGGTGACATCACACTATTAGAGTATTAGAGCAGTTGTTTCCCTTGTAGGTTAAGGCACTAGTCTATAATTCTGCTAATCAACCATAAAACTAAATTAAATTTCCCTACACCCTCTCTCTCTCTTAAACATCTAGGGTAATCACTAGGGTTTTAAAAACAAATTTGTGGATAATGTGTTTTTTTATTGCATAGGGGTCATTAGTCTAACCTTATAGAGCATGAACCCTAGCTTTGAATATTTTGGTCTATTAGGCCCTGCCAAGCCCTCTACCTATCTCGGGACCTCCAAAAAAAAGTCATCTTGAGCCATAGTATTAGAATACCTTGTAGGTGGCATAAGGAAGCCTCCCTTGTGGTTGAAATCCCTAAATAGCAGGCAGAAGGTTGTTGAGGTAATAGTGCTAACCACTACCTCATTGTTGCCATAGACTTTGGCCCTTTCCAAGTGAGTCCATTCACTGGACCCGCTACATTTTACGGTGATGAGCCCAGGCAATACTTTTTTACACAAACAAGAAGATCAACCTATTTGAGGAGATGAAAGGTGTCTAAAAGGAAAACGTCTATCATACCTTACCTACAAAATTGAAAAACAACAACTGGTTTAAGAAAGATGGATTCATAGTACACAGTTTATGCACATTGTCTATGTTGATTGACGACATCTATAGCTTCATGTTAAGTTTATGCACATTGTTTATGCTAAATGGGGCTACCTATTTATTCATTTCCAATTAGTGCATTATATTTAGCTACATGTTATTTTCCATCATTCACTGCATAATTTTCACCGCAAAGGGATTATTTACACATAATTGCATGCATTCAATGAAGATTGGCCACTTGAAAGGTTGAAAGGCACACATATGAGGGAGGTTTGACTTGCACATCTTCTCATGTTGGCGAGCTGTCCACAGATCTTGTCTATCTTGATTGAATAACTCTTCTAGAAAAACACATTTTAAAGTGAGATTGTTACTACTATTTGGGATATTTGACTTGGTTTATGGGACCATGCTCACAAATGGAGACAAATAAAAGCTATGGGAGTGGAAAAACAAAAACAAAAAAAATAAAAAGAAAAAAGAAACTCACCTTCTATCCCAAAAGATAACTTACGCTCAATGACATGGCCGCAACCTTTGTTATAGTGTCCCAAATCTCTCTCACACAAAGATATCCAATCACTTCATCAGTGGGCCTCCACCTTCATTGCATTTAAATTTAAACAAATGATATAATTATAAAGCAACAAATGAGTTTAATTAAAATAAGCATGGAACCATATAACCATATAGTTATGTACTAATTAACAAGTGAATTCCTCAATACATACCTCCATCGCCTTTTTCCACTACACTTTTGGAACTAAACCCACATATAGGTTGTAAAGACTTGTTCAATTTCTCCACCCACTAAATCCCAAGAAAAGGGAAAGAAGAAAAATAGATGAATAATCATATAAGAAAAAAATATCACGTAAGAAAAATAGATGAAAGAGAATATAAGAAAAACAAAATAACAAATAACAAATAAGCATGGCCATGCTTAAAAAAACACGTAAAAGTTATTTTAAAAAAAACACAACAATAACGAAAGATGCAACCAACAATAGCAAAAAAACAACAAAACTAAACAAACAAACAAAAAGAAACAATAGATGGAGACACTGAGTAGTAATCCCAAAATGCGTCGATGGCCAACCAAGGACACCCTGCACACCAAAAACATATTATGAATAATATATTTAATATACAAAATATTCTAAGAAACATGAAACAAATATCTTATGAGAATATCATGATTGAAAACAAAATGTTTCATAAGCAATATCATGCAAAAATATATCTTATGCAATCAAAAAAAATCACAATTCCTTAACAAGAAGGGAGAAAGGAGTATCGTTGCATTCGAATGAGAAGATATCCTTGAACTCGCTTTCTAGCTCTACACTCTCCTACACATCTGTAACTTTCTCACACAAAAATATTTATGTAGTTTCATCAATTCTCCTTTGTCTTCCTTTACCTACATTTGCATAATATTCATTATATAAATAAATCCCAAACAATATAATATGCATTCAGTTATACCTTTGTTATGGTGTGACACATCACAAAAAGATATTCAGTAATTTCACCCATGGTCCTTCACCTTTCTTGATCTGCATTGCATCTAAATTTGAACAAACGTACATCTTATAACAATGAATCAATAAATGAGCTAAATTAAAATGGAAATCAAAACCATATAATTTAGTAACAAACAAGTAAGTTCCCTCATCCATACCTCTTTCGCCTTTGCCAATAATCAAGTAACTTTCTCCACACATACCTCATTCACCTTTGTCCACTACACTTGTGGATTCATACACATCCACAAGTTTTATCAATGCTCCTCCATGTTCTTTTACCTACATTTGCATAACACTTGTTATATAAATATATATAAAAAATAATATAATATGTTTTCAATTATACCTTTGCTATGGTGCCTCACGTCACAAACATATTCAGTGATTTCACTAATGGTCCTCACCTTTCTTGATCTGTATTGAACTAAATTTCACCAAAAATACATGAAACAATGATGAAACAACAAATGAGTTCAATTAAAATATGTATGAAACCAAATAATTTAGTAAGAAACAACTAAGTTCCCTCGTACATCCCTCTTTCGCCTTTGCGACTAAACAAGTAAATTTCACCATATCATACCTCATTCGCCTTTGCCCACTATGCTTGTAGACTCCTACACATCCACAAGTTTTATCAATGCACCACCATGTTTCTTTACTTAAATTTGCATAGCACTTGTTATATAAATAAATATCAAAAACAATATAATATGTATTCAGTTATACCTTTGCTATGATGCCTCGCATCACAAACACCTTTGTTATGTTGTCTCACATCACTAACATATTCAATAGATTCATTAATGGTCCTTCACCTTTCTTGATCCGTATTGAACTAAATTTCAACAAACATACATGATACAAATGATGAAACAACAAATTAGTTCAATTAAAATATGCATGAAACCAAATAATTTAGTAACACACAACTAAGTTCCTCCATACATACCTCTTTCGCCTCTCCCCATAAGTAAATTCCTCCATACATACCTCATTCGACTTTGCAACAAACATACATACCTAAATATATCTAATCACTTCATCAGTGGGCCTCCACCTTCATTGCATTTAAATTTAAACAAATGATATAATTATAAAGCAACAAATGAGTTTAATTAAAATAAGCATGGAACCATATAACCATATAGTTATGTACTAACTAACAAGTGAATTCCTCAATACATACCTCCATCGCCTTTTTCCACTACACTTTCGGAACTAAACCCACATATAAGTTGTAAAAACCTGTTCAATTTCTCCACCCACTAAATCCCAAAAAAAGGGAAAGAAGAAAAATAGATGAATAATCATATAAGAAAAAAAAAATATCGAGTAAGAAAAATAGATGAAAGAGAATATAAAAGAAACAAAACAACAATTAAGCATGGCCATGCTTAAAAAAAACACGTAAAAGTTATTTAAAAAAAAAACACAACAATAATGAAAGATGCAACCAACAATAGCAAAAAAACAACAAAACTAAACAAACAAACAAAAAGAAACAATAAATGAAAACACTGAGTAGTAATCCCAAAATGCGTCGATGGCCAACCAAGGACACCCTGCACACCAAAAACATATTATGAATGATATATTTAGTACACAAAATATTCTAAGAAACATGAAACAAATATCTTATGAGAATATCATGATTGAAAACAAAATGTTTCATAAGCAATATTATGCAAAAATACATCTTATGCAATCACAAAAAATCATAATTCCTTAACAAGAAGGGAGAAAGGAGTATCGTTGCATTGGAATGAGAAAATATCCTTGAACTCGCTTTCTAGCTCTACACTCTCCTACACATCTGTAACTTTCTCACACAAAAATATTTATGTAGTTTCATCAATTCTCCTTTGTCTTCCTTTACCTACATTTGCATAATATTCATTATATAAATAAACCCCAAACAATATAATATGCATTCAGTTATACCTTTGTTATGGTGTGACACATCACAAAAAGATATTCAGTAGTTTCACCCATGGTCCTTCACCTTTCTTGATCTGCATTGCATCTAAATTTGAACAAACGTACATCTTATAACAATGAATCAATAAATGAGCTAAAGTAAAATGGAAATCAAAACCATATAATTTAGTAACAAACAAGTAAGTTCCCTCATCCATACCTCTTTCGCCTTTGCCAATAATCAAGTAACTTTCTCCACACATACCTCATTCGCCTTTGTCCACTACACTTGTGGACTCCTACACACCCACAAGTTTTATCAATGCTCCTCCATGTTCTTTTACCTACATTTGCATAACACTTGTTATATAAATATATATAAAAAATAATATAATATGTTTTCAATTATACTTTTGCTATGGTGCCTCGCGTCACAAACATATTCAATG
>APFE030651479.1:0-17702 GCA_000404065.3 Pinus taeda
ATTTGCCGATATTTGCCGATATTTTCAAAACAGAAAATATCGCGATATTTTCTCGGCGATATATCGTTTTGCCGAAAATATCGCGATATTTTCGAATATCGCCGATATTATCAACAGTGGTACAAACCAATAAAATTGTGGATGACTCACATCAATAATAGGTCAACAACAGTTGCCTGGGTGTGTCAGGCTGGAGCGGTAAGGGTCAAGAGCACACCATTGGAGTTGTCTGCCATCTAGAATTATCATTGACAACTACTAAACGAGGAAATCAGGTAATTAAATTGGTCCAGCAGTGCTTTGCAGTCTATTTGCTGCTAGTGACCACTGACAACTAGCAGAAAGAAAGAATTTTTGGAATCAGAAAGAGTTTATCAAACTGCTCTTAAATGATAACTGCCATTTATGATAGAATACAATCCTTCTCTTGGGAACTTTTGGGCACGTGTGGTTGACGCTGTTCACAGTGGTCAACTGAGGATGTATTGGGCTATGAAATTATTTACGCTTGTTGGTTGGTGCTTTAATCAGTGTTGAAATTTCAGTATACCAAATTTTTACACCAATAGGCATGTCTATAATTTTGTGTTTGCTAGTTTATGTGAGTCCTGAGATGACTGTACGACTAACCTGGTGCTTGAGTAGCTGCGACCCAGGGGCATGTTAGCCATCAAAATCACCTGAGGATCACACCTGGCCAGGGCCACACCAGCCTTAGCATTGCTGGATTTTTGCGCACGGAGTTTCGAACCGGTGACCTTTACGCCACAGAGTGCCTTAACAGAACATTCTGCTACCATCTATTCTGCGCCCCGTGGGCCTGATAGGGATCTCTATTTTGGAATAGGGCTTTGAAAATTTTAATTTAATTCTCAATAATTAATAGGTGGATGGTAGGTATTTAACCTCTAAAGAATATCCATGAAATATTTTTAGTAGTAGTCAGGGATATTTCAAAGGTATGCCCTTCTTACTTTTAAATTTAATGAACAAAAAATGTTATTAAATTAAAATAAAATATATAAAATATTTTGACTGTGAAATGAGTTATTGTTTTTTGGGCATGTGGTTTTGATAAGCCATGATATTGGTCGATGGTATTGTAACAAAGCAAGTTAAGAATCTCCATGGTAAAGTGGGGGTGAATCTCTATAGTTAAGAATCTTGTTACGTGTTTTTTTAAAATGTATATATGCTTAATTGTAGGATACCCACCCGGAATATCTTAGAAAAACCCACAAAAATTTTGGAGTTTATTTGTCTTTGTTCACTGTGGTGTTTTGACAAACAGTTGGCATATATAATCTGCTGTAAATATGCTTCTTTGTTTGGGCTGATATGAATGTGCAATGCCAATATAAATAATTTTAAAATTGCTTGAGAGTAACATCACAATGATTTTATCAAACACAGCAAGGGTAAACATAACTGATATAACAATAACAGCCATTAAATGGCACCATCCTTCACTGAGTTATAGCCCAAGAAATTAAAGGCTCATAGCCATATCGTTGCAATGATAAATAACAAGACAAAATATAGTGAACAAGGGAGCCTGGGTTATGCACTGCTCAAGAGAACTTTCATCCACAGTCAGCTTCAACATTAAATAAACAGAAATTCGAGCCATGTACAGGAAGATACTCATTCCTTTCCAAAGTGCATATTCAGCAGGGGGTATTTGGCATACATCCGCTTACAAACGCGGTCTCTAATAGCAGATACAGCTCGACCCTTTCCAGCATACAAACCCAGCCTTAAAATGAGTGATTCAACCAGCAGATAAAAGGATAACTCGGCCCCACAGAGAGAGATGGCACAACATGAAATATGACTAGCAACTGATGGTAGAAACTCATCCCTTTACCCAGTCCTTTGTCCAACAGTCAGTAGAGATAAACTTGGTCTTCAACTTAGCCAGCTTGGTCACATGAATGACTGTACTCGATCCAGCAAATGAGGGGCTCAATCAGCAGTGTAAATGGAGGGAACTCATCCCTCTTTAACTGAGATTAAACCCAGCAACTCGACCAGCACTGAAAGATGGGAACTCGGCCCTCATACAATAGTGGAAACTCGGCTCTCTTTCCACAGAACTTTGACCCCTACAGCAAGATTAAACTTGACCCTCCTTAGCAAGGAAATCGACCCAAGTCTTTGTGATTCTCAGACCACACTCAACTTGGTAGCTCAATCTGTCAAGGATATACGAAAAACAAAGATTAGAAGACAAAATCAACTGATAACACTTTTTACCTCCATTATCCTCTGCAAATCTTTTTCTTCCTGGTAGCACAATGGAGAAATATGAGTGATTTCGCTCTCTAAACTAACTGGGGTGTATAGTTTCAACACCGAAGCTAGTAATGGCAGCTAGGGTTTTTTAAACAACTAGTCCTCCTCGACCAAGATTGCTTGCCCTCAAACAACTTTAGCTTCAAATGTTTGAGCACCTATTGACCCTCCCAAGTGGCATCCTTAACAGGTAAATCCTTCCACTTCACTAGGTACTCATTCATGGATCTATTCCTCAATTTCTGCTCCCTTGTCTCCAAAATCTCCTCCGGAACCATAATTAATATTCCTTTCCTGTCCAATGGTGGGAACTCAGTGGAGGTGACTACATGCTGCCCCAAGGCCTTTTAGAGGCACAAAACATGAAGACATTGTGAATTTTACATCCTTCAGGAAGCTCAAGCTCATAGTCTACTTCCCCAACTCGTCTTAGGATTCTATATGGCCCATAGAACTTGAGTTTCAATTTTTTTGGCCTTTTTGTTTTGAGTGATCACTGCCTGTGGGGTTGAAGACGAAGGAACACCATGTCTCCCACTTCAAAGCTGAGCTCTATCTTGTGCTTGTATGCATATACATTTTGCTTGTTCTAAGCCATCTGCAAGTTGTCTTTGAGGACTTGTAGGATATCTTGGTTCTCTTGAATCCAATCTTTAGCCAAAGGGACACGATTATCCCCATATATGCGATTTGCAAATGTTGGGGCATCATATCCATACAAGTGCTTTGAAGGGCATCATACCAATAGACATGTGGAAAGTGGTATTGTAGTAGTGCTCCCCCAAATGTAATCACTTTACCCATGCCTTCTGTTGCCCAGATACATAGTTTATGAGGTAGCCCTCCAACCACTTGTGAACTATCTTGGCATGTCCATCAGTGTGTGGGTGGTAACTAGTGTTCGATGTCAGCTTAGTCCCCACAAGTCTAAATAACTCCTGCCATAAGCCGCCCATAAATCTACTCTCTTTGTCGCTCACGATGGTTTGCGATAACCCATGGAATCAGAAGACCTCCCTGAATAACAATTCGACCACCTTTGCCGCTGAATATTTAGATGGTATGGAAAAGAAGTGTGTGAACTTCATAAGCCGGTCCACCACTACATATATGCAGTCTTTACCTTGTATCTGAGATAACCTAGTGATAAAATCGACATACATGTTATCCCATTTCTGCTTTAGGGATAGGGAGTGGCTGTAGCAACCTTGCCGAATAAGTATGTTCAACTCTCTTTTGCTGGAAGATGCTGCATTCCTTCACAAGCCTCAACACATCCATCTTGAGGCCCTTCCAAGTGAACCTCTTAGTGATTTTCCTGTAGGTTTTTAAGTACCTGGGGGTTGTGCCAAAGGTGAGCTATGAGAAACCTACATAATATTCTCCTTGAGTTGTGATTCTGGTACCAGATAGATCCGGTTCTTGTAGTAAATGATGTCGTCTACGACTCAATATCTGTCATCTTGTATCAATCCTTCCAAAATCTCAATCATCTGCCATCTCCATGAGTGAGACTCGAGAGAGTGTGTGGCATCCACGAAAGGGCATTTGATACTACATTGTTTTTCCCCTTGATGTACTTGATCTCAAAGTCATTGGCCTGCAATTTGCTGTTCCACTTTTGTTGTCTCACACTTAACTCTTTTTCCATGAGGAATCTCAGGCTATTATGAGCTGGCTTTACTTTGAACCTGTTCCCCACCAAATATTGCTTGATCTTGGCCAAGACATGCATTATGGCCAACATTTCCTTGTCATAAATTGAATAGTGCCATTCATAGTCTTTGAGTTTGCGGCTCTCAATTGCTATGGGTTGGCGATTTTGCATCAAATCTGCTCCTATTCCCATCCTCATAGCGTCACATTCCAACACAAATAGCTGGGTGAAATTTGGCAATGCTATCACAGGACATGAGGTCATCACTTGCTTCATCTTTTCAAAGGTTGCCTGTGCTTCATCGGACCAATTGGAAGCCACTTTTTTGGTGAGGTCTGTTAAAGGAACTGTTAGTTGCTAGAACCCTTTAACAAACTTCTCGTAGTATGTGCAAAGATCGAGGAATGTCTTCGACTCAGTCACATTTTTTTGGGTAGGCCACTCAATAATAGCCTTAATTTTCTCTTAGTGCACTTGCACCCCGTTCCATTCGATCACATGCCCTAAGTAGAGCATCTTTGTCATCCCAAACTCACACTTGAATTATTTTGTGTAGAGTTCCTGTTCCTCCAGAATCCCCAATACCTCGTCCAAGTGTGCAAGATGTTTCTTCCAAGTATTGCTGTAGATAAGTATGCCATCAAAGAATACCAACAAGTACTTTCTCAACTGTTTATTGAATACATGGTTCATGCACGACTGAAAAGTTGTGGGTGCATTGGTTAGCCCAAACGACATAATCAGAAACTCACAGTGACTGTTACCCACCACTAGTGGGTGACCCCACAGGAGAAATTTCTCCTAAGATTTGTCTGCAGCCACTAGCCAGCAGCCCCTTGCCAGTCGCCTGATAACTTTGATGTGCTACTTTTCTCTGCCACCTGAGCCAACCATTGTGTGCCCTCACTCATATGTCATGATCGTATGTTTGAAGGTGGGCCATCCAATCCCAAAGGTATGATTTTTCATTATGTAATTGGGTGTTTATGCTTGTTTTTATTGGGTACACTTGGGCATGGATTACTGGGGGACTTGGAAGAAAGAAGGGTTTTGACTGTACTCTTGTTCCCTTACCTTAATTGGGGGGTTAATTCTGTGTCCTAGTCCCATGGGATTTCCTTTATTAGCTATTAGTTTTAGGAGTGGCACTACATGGGAAACCTTGATTTTGGTTACGTGGTCCCGCTTCTTGACACCATATATCTCACTCCCCTCTGCTCATTAGAAGCCCATTTCACAATTTCCCTATCTGGGTCCACAAGGTTTTGGCCTCCCCTTCCCCTTATCCACACCTTTGGCTGGGCCTAGAATGATGCCCCGAAGGTTGATGCAGCGAAAAAGAAATATAAAAGCATAATATGACCACATACAACAGGAAATGTACCACAAAATGCCAAAGATGGCCGGGAGAATAAAATTTAGCACATGGGAAAAAGCCAAACATGAGCTCTACCACTATCATTATGGCCATCAACCTGGTTCCTATGGACCCTATGAGTGCCCCTTGCATCATTAAGGAACCCATGGATGTCCCAACCCCTCGTAGGTGATGAACTGCCCCACTTTAAGGGGGTAACCACTGCTATATCTTGCACATCATGCTCTCATCCCTTTGAGCCTTGAGCAGTTAAATGAAGAAAAATCAATAAAAGGCGAAAGACAAATGAAGAATGGTGGAAAAACAATGGCTAGGGTAACTCATGTACCGCTATTGCTCCCTCTTACATTCATATACCCTATGTGTGGGCTTTCCTCATCATAGCTACCCTTGTACCATGGCATGTGGCTTAGAGCCTTCCCTTTGTCCCCACTCTGTTCCCATCATCTTTTCACATGACTCCTACCATTTGAAGGATGTACCTTGGATCGGTCATTCCCTTAGAGGTTGAAACCACCTAATAGGGTCCTTCATTAACCACTCCTACCCAGGAAGGTAACACTAACCCCAAATTTGGAAGGGAAACCCACTATGAAGTGTCCACTTCTGCCCTTGATTAGCAAGCTTATTTACTCAGTTGCACTAATGAATCATTGTATTGGAAGGTGAGGAGACACATTGGATCTTATACAAGATTGCAGGTGGGTTTCATCTTGGATTAGGCCTCCCTATACAGGATCCAAGCCTTCTAGAGGATCACAATGGCATTTGTAGGGCGAGCATTGAGAGCCATGGGCCTCCATTCATGCAGAGCATTGGCTACAACACCGTGGGCTTCTTCAACACCAACATTTGCTTGTTCGTGCCTAGTTATTCAGAGATGATGATGCACTTAGAGCATGTTGCCCCAACTGGCTACACATTGCACTCAACACTTGGCAGTTGTTCTAAGGCCCAAAGGAGATTGTGTCTTTCCTATGAAGACATGGGAGGGCATACGTCATTTTTTAGCCCTCATTGATGGAGCATTGACTTGATCTTGAGCCACTTGGAGACCCATGAGCCCCATTTAGAGCCCACAAAGCCCAGATAGGGGTTTGGAGATGTTTTGCAACATATGGAGGGAATGATCCTCTTCACCATGATTTTTGAGGCCCTCTCTCACATTTTTAGCACAAGAGGCCTCAACGTTGCCCCTCCAGGCCTCCACGCATGCATGGCGTCAACCTTGCATGGGCTTATGAGGATAATTCGATTTGATTTTGAAGATATCATGGTTGGCTTATAACCATGTGTGGGTTACTTAACATCTTAGGCATGTAAAGGGGTATTTGTCTTTTAAAATTTGAACTCATATCTATTGTTTAAACAGGAGAGACCTAGACTCATCCTAGCATCACACTTGGATTTTCGGCCTAGAAAAAGAATTCGGACCTGCAAATTGTTGAGTGTTTTGGATATTTTTAGATGAATTTTGGTGTTTGGATAATTTCGCTATCTGTTTGGAGCTTTTAATTGGCATTGTTATGGATGGATGTGTTTTTCACTATTTTGTAGGTGCTCTTTATTAATGAATTTCTGATTTTTTTTAATGTCTAATGCATGGAATCTTGTCTCATGGTTATTAATGTGCCCTAATTAATGAAATATTGTCTAAAAATTGTAACAATTGGGAAATTTTGCATGTGTTATTCATAGATGTCAATGAATGAATGTTCCTAGGGGAATTAATGCATTTTATTCCTTGAAACTCCATTGACAAGTTTCTAAAGAAGTATAAATATCTAAAGGGTAACGAAAGCCTATACCTTTAGGTCTCCTTGAAGAATGAGGTGTCTATATTGAAATCTTTCATGACTCCTAACATCCCAATGGCCAGGCACTAGTCTTGAATCCTTGGTGATCACTTGCAACTCAAAAATATCTTTCTTTTCACCCCTTTGTTTTTCGTTGTAAGGAGAAGGATGCCCCCCTAGGGCTTGGTGCGAAAACTTTTGGAGGACATTTTGAATTTTGTTTGAATAGAACTCTTCCTTTGTGTCTCCTTTAGTGATCCTCAAGTTTTGGTAGAATTTTCGGAAATTTGATGCCCTAGCTATCACATCAAGAGGGGAACTTGGGAGCTAATCCTTCAACTTGGGGATTCTTTGAAGGCATGTGCTTTAGTACTTGTTGAAGTAAATCTTACATTGCCTTTTCTCTTGTCTACCTTGGCACTCATATTTCATCATATATCTCAACCCTAGATCTTGGGTAGACATCTTTCAAAAGGGTTCTTCGTGGAAGGTCTTACTAGCTTCTCCCAAAGCTCATACTTTTGTTGAACCCTTTCATTTAATGATCCACCTTCCCTCACTTGAAACCTATCATTGATATACATCTATCACAAGTGAGTATTACTGGGACTCTTCTAGTCAGTGAAACTCCAAGAAGAGTATGGGACTTAGGATGTGGTGACAGTGGGCCTCTGTCCCAAGTGTTTTTGTGCCCTCTAGCTTTTGCTTTTTTACAAGTCTTGCTAGTTTGTGCAACAACAGTGCCCATAGTGGCACTTGGAGGTAGGCTTTGGGATGTCTTTCTCTCGAACTTGAATCTAGTGGTAGCCTGAACGAAGATCTATTTTCGAAAAGTATTTGGCTCCCCTCAGCTTTTCCATCAACTCATCTATTATGGGAATGGGATACCGGTTTTTGATCGTCCTCTTGTTAAGAGCTCGATAATCAATATACATCTGCAAGGTACCGTCCTTTTTCTTAGCCATCACCATTGAATAAGCAAAAGGATTGGAACTAGGCTGAATATGACCCAACCTCAACAACTCCTTAATGGCCTTCTCAATCTCACCTTTGTAGACCTTGGGATGTCGGTAGGGGCTAGTAATGACAACCTGCACTCCTTCCTCCAACTATATAACATGTTCAAAACCTCTGTCTGGTGGTCTACCTGGAGGAATATTAGAAAAAAGTTTCTGGTGTTTGTGGAGGAATACATGAATGTCGTCTGGATGCTGTTGAGATTGTTGCGGCTATTCACTATCTGTAATGAAGCACTCGACTGCCCACTTAATGTCACCCACCACAACACTACTTCCATGCTGTTAGATGACACTATCTTCGATGGATACTAGTGCATGGCCCCCAAAACTACCTTCTTGTCGTCCACTGGATGTGTAAACTCCATCTCCATGCTCTGTTGATCTGTAGTATACCTCTCAATATAATAGAGCCATTGAACTCCTAGCACCACATTGGTGTCTAGTACGTCCACCACGAAGAAATCATCTGTCACTGTATAATTCCCCATAGTTAGCTTTTGCTTGGGGACATATCTAGTGCAGTCCATCTGATGGTCCCCTGGTATGGCTACTGTGAAGCCATCGAACTCCTCTGTCAGTATCTTTCTCCGATCAACCATGGCTGCATCTATGAAGTTATGGGATGCCCCAGCATTAATAAATATCGTCATGTTGTGCCCTACCAGAACCTCTCTAACTTTGAAAGTGTCATACCCGGGGAATCTTGACATGGATGCAATAATAGGGGGCTTGCCTTTAGCTTGTGAAGTCTCACCCCCAACTATCTAGTGTCCCTGTTCGCGAATTTGCTCCATTGCTGGCTCCTCATCATCATCATTGTTGTCACTTTCTGAATACACCTCAATAAAATGAGATTTGTCGAAATTGTCCTTTTCTGCACGTTTGTGCCCTAGTGCTTAAGGCTCTTGATAGCTCCTTCTTGATCTCCTCATCCAACTTTGATTTCCCAGTCCATTCCCTTTGAAAATATTTTCCCTCTTTGCTCTTCTTGGGACAAGAGGGCTTAGGAGGGAATATGCTCTTAGGAACAACATCTTGCGTGTCCCTAGCTTTGTTGACCGCGTCTCATAGAGTGGTGGGTTGATAACCCTTAACCAAACCACGTAAAGGCTCAGATAGCCTGTTTACAAATAACATCACCAATCGAGTCTCGGATATGTTTGTGACCATAACCACTAATCTCTGAAGCTTTGAGATGTATGCTTCCGGACTGCCTGTTTACTTGCAAGGCCAGCTCCCTGAAGTGAAGCTTCAAATCCTTCCTGACAAATCGCTCTATGAGCTTCTAATTAAATTCAATGTATGAGGTGATTTTGGCATGACTCATGGTCACTAACCCATGATACCACCACTCATGGGCTTCCCCATCCAAATGTAATGTAGCCAACTTAATGGCATCAACCTCGGTCATCTGATGTAAATGAAAGTAGGTGTCCAACTTTTGGACCCATGATCTAGCTGAGCATTTTGATGACCCATCAAAACATAGAATAGACACTTTCCTCAGTGCCTTTTGGAGCTCAGTGTTCTGCCTCATTGCCTTCTGCACACCTTTTGGTTTGTTCTTCATCTGAAGGTTGCAAAAATATTTGAAGCTCATGGTAGCTTGGAAATCACACCCAGTCCCCTATATTCCACCAAATAATCCCCAAAGGGAATTCCCTGGTCATTTTGCTCCACCTATTCAGTTGCTTTCTCATTGAGAAATTGTGGCATGGTGGCTCTGAATGATTTGATATATGTGTTAGGGTGGTTGGGTACAATTGTATGTGCATGACCCCTCGTCATTATTGGGCTCCTTATTAGACCCCTCGCCATTATTGGGCTCCTTATTAGGTTGCTCCCTTATTGGAGTTCTGGTGGACCCCACATTGCTTCCCAAGTTCCTCATCAATTCCACCATCTCTTTTTGGCCCCTAGCCAAGTCATTCATGACACTAAGCAAGCTATTGAACTCTTGATTCTTTGTCACCCATGACTGATTTACCCTACATAAGTGGTTCTTTTGCCTCTCTTTCTACTTCAGGAGTTTCCTCTTCCCCTTTTCCCTTGTCATGTGATACTTTTGGTTCTTTCCACAAAGGAGTGGGTTCTCTAATTTGATAACTGCTTTTATAAGTGACATCACTAAAGCACTGCTCTCTGTTACTCATCAAATCTTTGGCAAAGGCCGCCCTTCAAATCCAACAACTGTCCAAGAACATGCTCTGATACCACTGTAGGATACCCACCCGGAATATCTTAGGAAAACCCACAAAAATTTCTGAGTTTATTTTTCTTTGTTCATTGTGGTGTTTTAACAAACAATTGGTATACAATCTACTGTAAATATGCGTCTTTGCTTGGGTTCATATGAATGTGCAATGCCAATATAAATAATTATAAAATTGCTCCTAGTGAGAGAGACTAACCACTCGTGCGAGCTAGAAGAGAGAGAGAGAAGAGATGAATTTGTCCTTCTTTTTTGTCCTCTTTGTCCTTCTTGTCCTTCACTTGCTTGCCCAAAATATGCTTTATGAGATGAGATGTGAATTGCCCTTGTTGAGGAGGTTGAGCTGCCTTTATATATTGTTTTGCTGGGTTGAATGGGTGGTGTCCCTTGCCTTGGGCCGACTTGACTTGGAGGGAGGTTGACTTTACAACTTTTGGAGCCAAAAATTACAATTTCAAAATTCAAATTTTCTTTTAAAAGTCACAGTGGGACTTTGACTCAAAATAAATTTTCTTTCGACTCTAGCATTTAGTATATGCTTTACAATAATAAATACAAATACATCAAGTGGCCAAATATACAATATGAAGATCGACCATAGTTACAAATTCAACACTGACTCTTAACTAGGGAGGTATTCATAATGACTGTCATAGATATTCTCAAGTTGACAAATTTCTCTAAAGAAAAGGTTATATCAAATCATCATCTACCATCAGCGTCTGCTAGTGGCCATATCCGGGGTGGTACCAAACCCATGGCAATGTCATCAGCGTACTAGGACTCACTCCTTTAGAGTGATCGATTCTCAAATCCCAAGGCCTCTGCCTAAGCAAAAATGCCATGACCTCAACTAGCTAGCACTCACTCACCCTTCCCGGTGAGCACTCTAGGCCAAGACCTTACTCAACTCTTCCTGGTTGCTGATCAGGTCTAAATGTTGAAGGACCTCACTACACCCTTCCTTTGTGTGTGATCAGGTCTAGGACCTTACTACACCCTTGGTGTGTAATCGGGTCCCAAGGGAGAAGCTAAATAGCATTAAGATGAATATATATGAGATTGTGGCCTCTTACTTCACAAGGATTCAATAGGTTTGTGATGAACTTTTAGCTGTTGGGGAAGAGGTGGATGTGATGGAGCTTGTAAAAGTAGCATTGTAGGGGTGTACTAAGCAATGGGCTACATTTGTGACGAGTATCCTAGACAAAGATAAGCTTCTTGATTGGGCCAAATTGTAGGACAATTTCACCCAAAAGGAGATTTGGGAGGAATCATCACTGGTGGACAATGCAAAGGTGGAGATGAAGAGAACCTTGCTCTTGCTGGGAAAGCAAAGAAGGCAAGGGTAAATCCAAGCAGAATTAGAGTGGAGGAGCACCTTCACAAGGGAAGAAAGGCATGAGCAAAGTCAAGTGCTTTGCATGTCATAAGTTCGGTCATTATGTCGAACAATGTCCAAACAAGAAGAAAGGCAAGGGGAAGACAACAACAATTGCATTTGCATAGATGGATGAGTTGGCGGAAAAATTCGAGAAGGAATTTGCTTTAGTATCCTATCTTTATTGGCACCATTACAAGAGGGGTGTGGTTTGTGGACAGTGGAGCATCTCATCACATGACGAAATCTCATGATATCTTCATCAATGTGGTTGAGGAGCACAAAGATCTACATGTGGAGCTTGGTGACAACACGAGGTATGCAGTGGAGGGCACTGGTGGCATACAATTCTAGCTAGACTCAAGGAGTCTTATGGAGGTAATGTATGTACTTGGGTCGAAAAATAATTTACACTTAGTTTCGACCATCAGGGGACAGAGGAATTGAAGCTAGTTTCATGGTAGGTGAGGTAGTTGTCAAGCTAAAAGGGTCGGTCTTTGTGTGAGGCAAGTTATAAGTAGTGGAGAGAGTAACCTGTATTTGTTGAGAAGACGATTGAAAGCCTTAGTACATAGTAGTGACAACCAAAGTGAGATTTGGCATAGGAGGATGGGACATCTACACTATAGGGCTCTACCACTCTTATGGGAGATGGTCATTAGTTTTTTGGAGTGAGTATAGATCATAGTGGTGTGTGTAAGGGATGTGCGTTTGGCAAGCAGGCAAATGCAACATTTCGTAGTAGTGAGAGTAGGTCTAAGCGAGTATTGGATTTGGTGCATTTGGACATTTGTGGTCCTATGTCAATGGAGTCCATCTCGGGGTGTAGTTATTTTGGGACATTCATAGATGACAATTTTAAGAGGACATGGATTTACTTCCTAAGGGCCAAGAATGAGGGTCGGTTTGAAGAGTTCAAGGCTCTTGAGGAGAACTGGATTGGGAAAAAGATCAAGGTCTTTAGATCAGACAATGGGGCCGAGTATACCTCCAACGAGTTTAAGGATTTTTGTAGGAAGCATGAATCAAGAAATAGCTGATAGTGCCTTACAATATGTAGCAGAATGGAGTGGTAGATAGGAAAAACAAGAGTATAGTCGGAGAAGGCAAGGCCATGATCCATGATCAAGATTTGCATATGTTCTCGTGGGTGGAGGGATGTAATACACCTATATACTTGTAGAACAAGAGTCCTCATAGGTTAGTGGGGGACATGACTCCTAATGAGGTTTTTACATGAGTGAAACTAGAGGTAAGTCATTTGCACATCTTTGATAGTCTAGTGTATGTCCACATTCTTTCAGAGATGAAGACTAAACTGGAGCCCTTATCATAGATGGGCATTCTTGTTGGAGACAATGAGACTTTAAAGGCCTACAGGGTCTACATTATAGGATAGAGGAAGATAGTGGTTAGGAGGGATGTTAGATTTGAGGAAGGTAGGACCTTTAGGAGGTCACATGGGATAGATCCAACAATGGTAGAGGACTAGGAGCGAGAGGCGCCAAAGGCTGAGTAGGGACCAAATTCCAATAACATCGGCAGCAGGGGCACAACCTTTAGATCAGGATGTGGAGTGAGAGGTTCCTTCGAGCTCTACCAGGAGGCTGAGATGGCCCGACCAAAGCTTGAGGGATGTGGAAGAGTATGTAGAGGATCTTAGCAGAACCTTTAGGGAGAGTAGACCACTTGCTGAATTTTCTTGTTATTTGGCCTTGATGAGTAACATCAGTGAATCTGAGCCTTTTACCTTTGAGGAGGAAGCAAACAAGTAGGTTTGGAGGGCCATCATGGTGGAAGAGTATAGTCCCATCATGAGGAATGATGTGTGATGCATTGTAGAGGCTCCTAGCGGGACCTTTAGGGAGAGTAGACCACTTGCTAGATTTTCCAGTTATTTGGCCTTGATGAGCAACATCAATTAGTTCGAGCCCTCTACCTTTGAGGAGGCAGTAGACTGGTAGGTTTGGAAGGACACCATGGTGGAAGATTGTAGTTCCATCATGAGGAATGATATGTGGGACATAGTACCGAGGCTTGAGGGGAAGTTTGCTCTTGTTGTCAGATATACATCTATTAGGGCGGTCATTTCTATTGCTTTAAAGATGGGAGTGGAGGATGCATCAAATGGATGTGAAGGTTGCCTTTCTCAATGGTGTGATTGAAGAAGAGGTGTATATTGAGCAACCTTAGTGCTTTGAGGTGCATGGGAGGGAGTCCCATGTATGCAGATTAAAGGCCATATACAAACTTAAGTATGCACCTCGCGCATGGTACTCCGGGATTGATGGATACCTACTTGGATTGGGCTTCACCAAGAGTGATGTAGACTCCACGTTGTACTATGTACTTGTTGATGGCGAGCCACTTACCTTGAGAATGTATGTTGACGATCTCTTTCTAACAAGATCGAAGAAGCTCATAGGGATGTGCAAGGAAGACCTTGCTTTAGAGTTCGAGATGGACATTGGTTTGATGCACTAGTTTTTGGGTTTGGAGGTGTGGCAGTAGTTAGGAGAGATTTTCCTAGGGTAGGGCAAGTATGGAATTGAGATTTTGAGGAGATTTAGGATAGAGGATTGCAGACCTATGTCTATGTTGGAAATACTGAGAGGAGGGTAAATCAATATTTCTTATTACAATTAGTATTTATTAATTCTCAGAACATTAAATAATAAAGAAACACCAACACATATAAAGGACAATGCAAAAAATTTAGGCAGAAACCCTTCTGGGAGAAAAACCACTGAACTCTTCTCTAATAATTTTTTTGAGTACAATACATCAACTTCAACTGAAAAGGAAGCCCCAATTCCCTAGTACTCTAAAAAAGCGTTCAAGATCTATTAGGTAGCTTTGACTCCGGAACGGATGCTACAACACACTGCTTTACCCACTACTATTGGAAGGACGTTCCAATGCCCTACAAGCTACAACTTGCCCCTAGCACCACCCTACCACCTTGACGTATTTTTAGGCTCCAACCTGAAGGAGACTTCACTCTCTTGCGTTGCACCACGCAACCACCCTCAAAATATAAAAATGAAGAATAAGATGTGGGCTTCTGTATTAGGGATAATGACCCACTAACCACCCTCAAAATATAAAAATGAAGAATAAGATGTGGGTTCCCGTATTAGGGACAATGACCTACTTACAAGTAATGTTCAATGATAGCCCAATACCCAATTTCAACTGTCCAATGTTAAACTGCTAAAGAAACCAAACTCAAACTGCTAATGAATATATATAAATGCCCAACTTCAAATCAACCATGAATACTTCAAATTTTGAACAAGCTTTAACCAAATCAACTGCCACATAACATACCTTAGTGTTTTTGTTGATGCTTGCAATCTAAAGATGATGTGATGCTTCTGCTTGTTAAATGTTTCTGCCCTTTGAATGCTTTTGCCATTAACTTTGTTTTGTTGCCCTTTTCTTTAATGTGCCTTGACAACTGTTGCAGATGACATTGAATGATCTTGTGACTTCTGTTCTTTGTTGCTATAGGTGGGTCTTTCAGGAAATCTGCATCATAGCAGAGAGGTACCTTGGTTTTGTCTTGACAGATGCTAAAGCGCTGAACAATTGTTGTCAATATTGACAACTTACAACTTGCAATTTTGTCCAACACAAAGCAATGAGTAATAGTTTGCAAAATGAATTATTCAGCTTAACGAAAAAACCAAAGGACCAATAATGATCAATCATAAAACCCTGACATGATGTAATGCAACTTCACAATAGTCCTTTAAGGTTTGGATTAAATGACCTAAGTTGCACTGAAACGGATACGGGAACGGGGTTTGAAACAGATACGACAAATTTTCAAAATATCAGGATACAATACGACAAGGAAACAACATATATATATATATATATATATATAGATATATATATATATATATATTACCATTCATCTTTTAGAATCTAGAATCTATATCTAAAAATGCATAGTCATCGTCATGAATTCAACATAAACAAATCATCATCATCAATTCAGCATAAACATTGTCATCATCATTAGTGATTATTATAACATTCAACATATTATCATCATCATTAATAATGTAATCAGAAATGCTACAGCCTTTGTGCTTTCAGGTCCAACTCCTTCAATGAACATTTCATGCATGGCAGATGATATCTATCTTCTTTGCACGACAATTAAAACTCCCATGGGATCATTGGGATATTCCATCAAGACCTATTTGAACATTTCAATCTTCTCAATGTCAGGTTGGTCTCATGACTATATGCAGGCACAAGATTGGCTAGAGAAGATTTGTTATATTGGAGGGATTTATGAAATCAAGAGCAAAGTCAATGACAATTAACAAAACCGTAACCAAAATGAAAATTAATCGCTCAAATAAATCTCTTTACGAAGACATTCATCAAACCCTTTTATTTGCATTTCTGAACATCTATCTTTTTCTTAGTAAGAATCCTTGATAAATATATGGAGGGTCATTGTTTCTAAAGATTTAGAAAAGACTTTATTAGACTCTGTTTATAGTGAGTTTATTTGCAAATCTGTTTTCTTCATTTTTATTATTTATTTATGGCTATACAAATTTTCAAGCTTTTTAACATTTTAAGGTTGGATCTTGATCACAATTTTCATGGATCGTTTCTGGATTTTCGGAAATGGATCCAAAAAAATTAAATCCCTTGGAAACGTATCCAATTCCAAATCTAAAGTTTCCGATTTTTTGAAACGACACCAAAACGTTTTTACAACGTTTCAGACAAGGATCGTATTTGTTTATGAATCAGAAACGGGGATCCGCGTTTCTGGAAAATTCTTTGAGAGTTTGCGGTAACTTAGTAAATGATAGATTTGGACATTGCATTTTATTGGTTTGGCATCTGAAGTTGTACTAGTGCCCTACCACCGAAATGCATCCTCTACTTCAGAACTGTACTAAAAATAGGGCAGAAAAATGCCTTGGACAAGGTCTAGATCCTTCTGCAATTTTAGGCTTCAAAAGTCCGCATTCAAGGCACCTTCCTCTCATTCAGATTGGCTTGGGTTGGTCATCAATTGCATGTCTGAATAGAAAGAGTCAACTTTAGAAATTACTCATATTTGTGTGGTGATCTATGATGAACATTGTTCTCCCACTCTACCCCTTTAAAACCAAGTCAAAGTTTCCCAAAGAAATAGACTGAAAGAATTTGTCAAATTGCAATCTTTGCCAAACCACAGAACTTCATATTAAAATCGCGACAATATCGCTTTATCACGATTTTTTCCCGAAGCCGATATTATCGCGAGTAATACTCGTGTTTTTTTTATATGCGATTTTTTTCCAATTTATCGCCGAGGGTCGGGCAACGCGGTTTTATAAGGGATGCTAAATGTTCGAAATGCAATTTTTTTTTAAAGAAACAAATAATTTTTGAGTGGGGCAGCTTAATGATCAAGTCTAGGCCCTAGTATTGATATGCTATTCATGGTAATGTTGAATTCTTAAAGTAAAAGTGACATTCTCCTTAATCTTCATTTTCATCCTTTTACTTAAATTTTTAACATTACTATGAAATGACTCAGGATGTTTGAGAGTGGCTCCGGCCTCATTGGATTTCATATGGAGAAAGTAGAATTTTAGATTTCATTCAAAATCCAGCAGACTTATCAGTTTTTTAGGATTTCAGGATTAGGAGATTGTAATGTTTCCAGGTGACACCACCTGCCCGAGCTACCCTTGCCACTAGTAGAGGACATGGTCTACCTCCTATAGCTCCTACTTCTATTTCTTCGGCTTCTAGAGCACAACAAACTCCACTGCCAACTCCACCAGAACCAACATCTACATCTAGAGGGAAAGGGAAAGTTATGGCATTTTCTCACAAGAGGGGCAGAGGAAATCAATAGGATTAGACTTTAGTTATTTTCTTCATTTTATTGTATATGACATTATGACATGATGAGATACATTATTATATTTTTTGTTG
>APFE030651479.1:18045-29775 GCA_000404065.3 Pinus taeda
TGATTTTAGCACTAGAAATGATATTAAACATCTTATATATTAGTTCTTTTATCATATTTATGTGTCAATGTATTTATTTTATGTTGTAGATGCTTTAGATATTAAAAAAATTGAAAAAAAAAAATGAAAAAAATGAATATTTTTGTACCAAACGATTTTTTCCCGATTATTTCCTGATAATTACGATTTTTTCCTCGCGCCGATATTATCCCGATAAGGATTAATGCAACATTGCTTCATAATAGGTCTGAGGAACACTATTGAGGGAAACAACGTTTCAATACATCTCTGCAATTAGGCGAAACACAATCAAGACGAAGATGAAGGTCTGATCTGAGGTGAGGTGGGACTGAGTAAAAAGGCTGAGGTCTTACAGTTCAGGACTGAAGTGTTTAGGACTACTGTAATAGGTACGAAATGGGCTTGGATCTGTTCAAAATCAGGGTTAAATTTCGCACTTGAACGAACTTAGGGCTCGGATCTGTCATGAAGAGGAGAGGCCAAAAAAATCATTTGATGCCACGCAAAATTTTTAGTTCGGATGACCTTCAGATCTGTCCCAGAGGATTTGGAATTTGGATGAGCTTCATACCTGCCTTTAAAGTATCTTGGACGACATCAACTTTGATCAACAATCTGCCTGAGATTAATCACAGATAACCCTTCAACAAGCTTCGTTGGAAACTTTAAAAAGTTCAGAGAATAGACCTGAAATGAATAGTTAAAAACCAAAATCCATTTCCCAAGAAACAAACTAGAAAGCCTCCCAAAATTTTTAACCTTCAAATGATTAAGCATTGCTCCATAGGGTCGAGTCAGTTTAGAGAGAGAAAACAATGTGACTGTTGATGGACTTGAGGAAGATTGATCATATTTTTACAATGTTCCACCGAGTTTCCGGGATGGGGAAACGTGGGAGCAGGGATACGCAGAAGGGGGACATATATAAGCAACCCCAAATTTTAGGAAATTTTCAGGGAAACGGGTGGACGTCATAATCATAAAAATTATAAAATCACAAATAATTAAAATTTTAATATATAAAAATAAATAATAAAATCCCAAAAATATGTCAATAACTAAATAGAAAATCTTAATAATTATGAATTTTACCTCGAAAGACTAAATATGATCATCATTACATATTAGACTATTATCACTTGACATTTCTGCATTGTAAATCTAAAAGTAAATTACTAAATTGAATCCATCATTTGACATTATGCAATGTTCTTTCTAAATTCATCATTTGGCATGATGCAAGGCACATCTAAATTAAATTAATAAATCCATCACTTGACAATTGAGGTTATGCAATGCACATTAAATTTTCAAAAACGATAAAAAGTAAATTCATCATATGACAATGACATCGACATTATGTTGAAGTCTAAAATAGCCATAAAATACTAAACTAAAAGTAAACATAGAAAGCACTAAGCAATGAAATACTAGAATTTTAAAAAAAAAATACTAATAAATATTAATAAATACTAAGCCTTAAGTTTTAATATACTTTGATTTTTATTTTTGTAATTGTTTTTATTTTATTTTTTAAGTTTAAATTTTAATATAATTTAATTAATTAATTTATTTAAAAAAAATTAAGTTTTAACAAGTTTTAAGTTTTAATATAGTTTCATTTTTTTTTATTTTTTCATATATTCAAATTTGTACTTGTTTTTTTTTAATTTTTAATGTTTTATAAAAATTATTAGACAAAAAAATGGGGGCACGCATATGCGTCCCCCTTGCATCCCCCCAGCGTCTCCCTGGCCCCTTGCAAAGGAGTCACGTTTTGCCGCCATAAAAACGCCCCCCCGGAGTTTCCCCAAGTTTCCCCAAAAAGGGGAGGTGGGGGAAATGTTTCCCCAGGAGTTTCCCTGTCCCTGGAGCATGGGCCCTTAGAAGGCCGAATTGCAGCAAAGGAGAGGACCACAAATAATTTATTTTTTGAGGTCGAGTTACCTTAGAGGGAAGGCAACTTTTAATTTTCAAAACTTTCTTTTTAGTAATAATTTTAAAGTTTTCTTTTGACATTTTCCTCCAAAAATTTTGACCATAAAAATTTAATTTTAATCTCTTCCTTCATCTTATGAAAATTACCATACTCTAACCAATAGAAGGCAACATTTGAATTTTGCCACATCATCTTCCTTTGCGGATATTGACCACAAGATGGGTGCACCATCTTTGATTGAGCATATTTTTCAAACTGTGAGGAATCTCAAGATGTGCTATATACCGTTGGAATCAACTTGACAAGGACTCTCCAACACTGATGAAATTGGGTCCATGAGACTAGAGATTCCTTGTCAGTTGGAATCAACTTGACAAGGACTATCCAACACTGATGAAATTGGGTCCATGAGACTAGAGATTCCTTGTCATTTTGGTCAGCAAAAGCGAGGCATCTTTTGGTGCTGCTTGGGTTAACATCAATGACAACCATATTTCAACAGTCTACACCTATGATCACCAAATTGAGGAAGCTAAGTGATTATGATGGTGAGTTGGTGGATCCCACCTTTTACAAACAGTTGATCGGGTCCTTGATATATCTGGTCAACACTAGGCCGATATTTGTTTTGCTATGAACACACCTAACTAGTTCGTGGTGGAGTAGAGTTGGGTTCATTGGGTGGTGACAGAGCATGTGCTTAGGTGTCTTCATGGCATAATGGAGTATGGACTAAGGTATGTTAGAGTTGGAGGAGAGGAGTTGTAGGGCTAAATAAATTTAGATTGGGCAGGGAGTGCAGTGGATAGGATCTGCAACGAAATGCCTTAGATAATCCTCCAACAACCCATTGATCCGCTTCGTTTGCCCATCGACTTTGGATGGTAGGCCGTGGACAAGAACAACTTGGTTCCCATTATATGACTCTTTTTTAAGGGATTAGAGGGAGCTTTGCTTGCTCAATATCTTGGCTGAGCAATGGGAAAGAGAAATACCTCGACTTCGTCAATGATTCTAGCGATCGGAAATATTTTCATCATATTGGGCTTCCATACATGGAAATGATTTAAATAATATATTTTTGGTAAAGTGTTATACTGTCAAGGATTTGAGGCTTGGGGATATTTATGATAATTACGGTGGTTTATATATAGCAGTTTGATATAAAGTAAGTTTGAGTACTTTCGGTTGTTGTTTTAGTTTGGGATCAACTATGATCTCGTGGTATAGTAGGAAGCAACACTCAATGGCACCTAGCTCAACAGAGGCTGAGTACATGGTAGTGGGTTTGGCGATTTGTGAGGTTGTATGGCTTCACAAGATACTCACAGGATTATCTGGTCTTAAGATGGGGCCCATTATGATTCATTGTTATAATCAAAGCTGCATTAAGCTCTTAGAGAATTCAATGTTTCATGATAGGTCCAAGCATATAGAGATTAGATACCACTTCATTAGAGACAGGGTGTAGAGAGGTGCTATGAGATTGCAGTACATATTCACAGAGTAGGTAGCAAATATTCTTACCAAGCCTCTAGTGAAGGGGATGTTTGTGCTTTACAGAGATAAGTCAGGGGTGGTGGAGAATCCCTTCCTTGCTAACAGGGACTGTTGATTTTGTGGCCTCAGAAGGTCTTCTACATTGGCTTGGTGTCTTAGCATGTAGAAGATATTTGATTTCCTCTTTAGATGCTTGCTTGGAGTGAGTGATATGATGTTTTCTTTCCTAAGGTTAACTTAGGAAAAGTACAATAATTAATTTAATTAATTTTTTTGTGGACTATTAGGCAAAATTTCTAAGGATAAATAATAAAATTATTTACGTGACTTAGATATAATCTCAATCGTTGATCTCAAATGAGGCTTAGGATTTAATCATAAACCATTGATCACTTAGGAGATTGGGGTTAGGGATTTTGGTTTAATGAAATTATAAAATAAGCTTAAGGGAGAGGTGAAGACACAATTGTTGAGGATGTGATTTTCTCAAGAGTGAGAGGTGCGATTAGATTCAAGAGAAGTGACATGAATTGCAGTTGGGAATTTCAGGAGAAATTTCAAGGAAGCCAAAGCTAGGAAAGAGAGAGGTTGAGTCAATTGAAGAGGAGGGCTGAATTGTTGGTGAAATGGGCTAAATTTTCTCGAGGTTGAGTTTCTTTTGTAGTGCTGATTTCCAAGGGCTGGTTTCCTTGAGGCCGTTTTTTCACAGTGGGGTTGAGTTCTAGGTTCCTAGTAGTTGTATTTTTTTGTGTATTCTTTATGGGTCTAGGCCTAAATTTCCTGAGAAAATTAATATGAAGGAAGATGTGTTGGGCACAAATTTTCTGTTGTAGTGTGATTGATTTCCCTAGTTTACTTCCACTCTTTTATTTTTTGAGTTAATATACCAATGTGTTTATTTTATCAACAATTTTAGAAATATTTGAGATAAATATTTTGGGATTTTAATAAATTGTTGTAGTAAAATAAATCAGATTTGGTATAAAAGAATTAATATATTTTTGGTTCAACAATGGATTGCACTCAATGCTTTTTTAGTTATATGCACTAGTTGTATGATTGAATTTGTATCATGATCATATAAAATTGTCATTTTTTTAGTTTCTAAATTCCTAAGAGATTTGAATCTTTTTCTATATTTTCATTTTTGTTTGTGTAATATTTCACTATATATATATATAGATATATAATGTAGTCCTCTGTGTCTTGCTTTCGGGGTCGCCATGTCCTGTGTCAGACACTCGTATTTCCATGTCCTTTGTGTCCCATGTCATCATGTCAGGTGACATAGGGCAAATGAAGGAAGTTATTAAAAGAAGTCAGTAAAGCACACCATTTTTATGGGAACTTTGTATTTGTGTTTGCAATAATTATCGAACAAGTGGGCAGTGAACTATGAAGTTCATATATAGGTACAAATTTTGGATTGAATGTCCTCACAAAATGGAGTTTGATTATATGAAGTTCTTTAAAAATTGTGATCACTTTTGTCCAATGTGGGATATTATTTATTAAGAAAAAATATCAAGGTAATACACAAATGCAAATAAAAAAAAGAGGATGAACTACCAAAACATCAATAAAACTAGAAACAATTAGGAGATGATCTAGCTAAACAACAGAAATACACGTATCTCAATAATATGTTTGGGGATGAATTACTAGAAAAAAATGAGGAAATTCTTGCCTGAAATATCATATTAAAAAATACCTGTGCAAATCAAAAGTCTATGGAGAAGAAGTAATGCGATTAGAAATTAGATCCAAAGAATCAAAGATCTAGAGAAGAATTTATTGAAAGAAGATGAAGAAAGGTTTATGCCTATGGTACCTCAATCAAAGGTTGCTTGAACAAATCAAATTGTTAAAAGAGAAGATACTAGAGAAACATAATCTGAAAAGAGGGATCATAATCAAAGCTAATTTACACAAATTAAGAAGCTTAGGAATGATAATAAGTCGATATAGCAAAAGTTGGAGCAACTTGTCAACATAGAAGTATTGCTTGATAAAGAAATAATGATTGATATGGAATTAGAAAAGTCTTTAGACATAAAAATGCAAGTCATGGAGAAATGAACCAATACAGATCGAATCAATTTCACAAAGCTATCTTTAGATGTCATAGTACAATCAATAGAAAATCCAAGTATCTCTACCAATAAAGTTTTAAAGATCAACAAACCCACACAAATGTGCAAAGAACACTTAGTACTGAAAGTGAAACAAGAAAGCACTACACATGGTAAATGAAGTTCATGTTACAAAGATTCCTTATCGACATCCTAATGACAGGAGTCAATAACTTAACCAATTAGTTTATTAACATTGTTTTGAACAAAAACAATTGAAATATATCATGAAGAGTATCGATGCGAATACTATTGAGTCTCCTAATAAAAAATCATCTTAGAAATCCTATAGGCACAATGTTCCACAATGGTTTGAATTAGGGTTGTTAGATTCTCTTACAATTTGATATTCTTCTCAATGCTAAGAAAACCATATTGTCTTGTATCATCAACCATCACAACATCAAAGAATAGAGAATCATGAGAAGGCATTTCAAGCCAAACAAGAAGTAAAGTTTTTCCGTAGATATAATTTAAGGACAAAATATTTCTAAGGGGAAGGTAATGTACATGTCAACTTGCCTTGAGATTCACACATGTGGATTGGTTGCATGCATCTTGTGGACCTGTTGCTATATTTTTGGAGGAGGTTACTATGGAGCATTCTCAGAGGAGGTTATTCTTGTTGAAGAATGTAACTAGTGTCGGTCTTCATAATTGTATTCGAGTCATGATATAATGTATTTGTCAAAAGAAAGAAAAATGAATTTTATTATTAAAGAAATTGACTTATTAAAGCATGGGTTTCATGCTTGGGTCAATGGTTTATAGGTCAAAGCCTCCATTGTAGGCTTCTAGGGTTTATGTCAAGTATACTTGTCCATGTCATAATGTAATAGACCCTTCTTGGGCACTGTCAATCAAGAAACAAATTTATTTTAATGTAAAATAGGTCAATTAGGCCTCCTCCACCAAGTTGGCCTAATTGAGGGGAAAAATCTCTTATATAAAGGCAACAACTCGACCTCATTTGGTACACTCACTCATCAAGTTCAATCTACAATTTTTGGGACAAGAAAAAGTGCGAAATTCAAGGGAAGAAGTGGAAATGGCTAGCGAAGGAGAAGGAGGTCTTTATCAAGCACAAGAAGTTGAAATTCTTTCTCTCTCTCACACGTGTGAAGCTGTTGAATCGCTGGAAGGGCCGAAGTTGTAGTTATATATTTGGGCCGAAATTTGGGATTTGCTGGGGGCCTAAATTTTGGGTTGTTGTTGGGCTGAAGCTGCTAGACAACAAGAGACTGCTGAAATATGCTGAAATGAATTGGAAGGCTGACTTGGTGGAGGAGGCAGGTCTTTTGGTATAGGGTCTTGGTCTATCTCTACTTGAACTTTGTTGGTGGAAGAGTTTCACTGAGTTTTCTCCTATAGAGGGGTTTAAACCCTGGCAGAGTGCCTACATTTGGTGTGTTGATCTTTGTGTTTTTCTTTTCATAATTGCTTGATGTAATAAAGATATAAGAGGAATTCAAGAAAGTTAATAAGAACACAAAGATATCACAAGTAATTATCAACATAAGAAAATATTTTTGCCTTTCTGATTTTCTAACATGGTATTAGAGCTAAGGTGAAGAAGAAGGAAAAGGGTAGACGGAAGATCTATTGAAAGGAGAGATATAAGAAAAGTTTTTCAAAGAAGGTCACAAGGGGTGGAAGATAGAAATATGACAAATTCAATGAAGGGAGAAAACAAACTAGAAGGAACCTCCAACTACAGGGCATGGAAAAAGAGGAGAGATCTTATCCTCGCCAAGCACAAAGTTTTGGACCTTGTTCAAGGAGAAGTCAAGAAGCCTACAGATGAAGCAGAGAAAGAGAAGTTCAGAGAAACCAAAATCTTGATCATGAATCTAATAGTAGGTGGAGTAAAGGACAACCTAATTCCATACATATCCAACATGGACTCCTCTCAAGAAATGTATGAGGCTCTCTCCAAATTTTTCGCCATCAAGAACATTGGTCAAATAGCAAGCCTCAAGAATGAACCAAGGACCATAAAGATGACAAGAGACGATACTGTATCATCCTACTTTGTAAATATATCTAGAATTAGAGATGAACTCCAAGCAATAGATGAATTTGTACCAGAAAAGGAGCTTGTAATTGTTGCTCTTCTAAGACTACCAAAATCTTGGATTGATTTTGCATTAGGAATTAGTATTTGGTTGGATACTTCCAACATTCGAACAAATGTGGAATGCATGTACTCAAGAAGAAGCCTGAATATCATTAGTAAACAACAAGGAGGAGGATGAAGAAGAAAACACCTCTAATGCCTATTCTGCTCATCACAAGAAGAAGGGAGCCTTCAAGAATTTCAAAGGACCAAAGAAGAAAGTTGACCTATCCAAGATTTAATGTTACAACTGTCATAAGATCGGTCATTACAAAAATCAATATCTTGAGAATACAAGGAATAAGAGAAATAGGCAACAAGCAAATATTATCGATGAAGCTGCACCTAAGAGGAACAAGACTCAAGAATCAGAAGTCAAGGAATTATTCTACTAAGTCCTCCCTCGTAGTCTTGTATTGTTTTCCTTTATGTTTTGATTTCTAGAGTTTGTAGGTCTAATATGTCTTGTTAGAACATTTTTGTAATATTTGTATAAGTTGTAGGTATCCCTTAAGTTTGGATTAAGAGGGAGCCTTCACCATTTTACCAAAGATAAGTATCTTGTTCCTTGTTTCCTCTTTTATGTTTGGTTTCCCTCTCATATTAAGATTTGTTTGTATTATATACTAATAATACAAGTTATGTTGCAAAGGAGGTCCTTCAAGAATTGATGTCCTACAAGGTTTGTTAAAGAACAATTCAAGGTGTGTTTTAAAGTTTTAAAATACAAGTTTTGTTACAAGGTTCTTTTCATAGAAAATATATGTTCTTTCTCTTTTGAAATTTGCTTTACATACTGACATCATTAGATCTAGGATTTTGAATCTTAAAGATTCTTGTTAGGGTGATTAATCATTAGATTGAATCTACCCTCATCATACTATCATCTTGATCATTCTTGTGAAACCCTAACCTCTAGGGTTCACTATAAAACCCTAGCCTTTTGATGTTAAGGGCATGCCAATAATGTTGAAGCTCCAATCCTCTTAGGGTTGTTGATAAAGTCTAGAAATCCTGTTCTTTTGAAGTTTAGGGTTTTGATAATGTCATAATAAAACCATGGATCTTTAGGGTTTGGTGAATTAGGGTTTATGAACAAAACCTTTGTAATAGTTATAGTAAGATCCTAGGAATGAAGCCCTAGTTGTATGTTCATGTGTTTGATCGAAACCCTAGCCTGGTGAAAATTGTTGCATATGTAACTTTTGATGTATTGATGTTTGTGACTTGGGTTTACCTAATTGATATTGATGTGAAATTCTAGTGCATCCTAGATATGTATATGCAAGTATGCTAACTTAATGTTTTAGTTTGTGAAATCTAGGGTTTGTAACAAAACCCTAACAGATATTGATATTCTAGGATATGATGATATTGTTTTTGATATAATTTAATGATAAAATCTAGGGTTTGCAACAAGTCCTAGCAGCGTCTGACATGTATTTCAGAAGCATATTGTTGAAACCTTAGATGTATAATACTATGATTGGATTGTTATTTGATTGAATTACTGATATCTAAGGCTTTGTGTCTCAAAGATGGAGTTTAGGGTTTATGACAAAAACCCTAGCAAGTTGTTGAAGTCTAGAATACATAAAAGATGTAACCTTTGATGAATATGAACCGAACTAGGTTCAGGTATTTAATGTTTATGTTTGAATGTTTTGATGCTTCCATTGTAATGACATGATTTTGATATAGTTGACTTCATGTTTCTATATACTTGTATTTGGTTGTACTTGCTATTAGAGTTTTGCAGGTACATGATCTTCAATATGTTGGAGATATTTGTAATTGAAGATGATGATGAGCATGATGTAGGAAGCTATAAGAATGATGATGTTCAAGATGACCTTGATGTCATGAAACCTTGAAAGGATGAAGTTTCTCCAATGTTATGAAGTCGTTGATCTCCTTAAGTTGAGAGGGATCCTAGATAGAAGAAAGGGTATATCTCCCCAGTTGAGAGGGAGGGCATATTATGACAGTCATAATGAATACCTTGAAGCAAGAATGAAACCAAATAAATGAAAATACTATAGATGAATGTTCGTGATTCATGAAGTTGCAATCAAAAGACTTGAGAAGTATTAAGGCTATATTTGGTGTTGCTGAAGAAGTGAAAGAAGAATGCTTTCGAAAAGCTGTATTTGATAATGATATGAGCAACATCCAAATGATTGCGGACCTCGAAGATTTGTGTTTACTTGAATATGTTTTTAAAGGTTTATTACTAGTTGGGGTTGTGATTGTGCAGGATCTCTCCATAAAAGGTTGAACGTTTGAAGCATGCTTGGATTGGTGGATATATCTGATTTAGTTGATTAGGAGAGATGAAACATCTTATGACATGATGCTTGGGATGACATCTGGCTGCCCTATGTGTTGATGTCTTGATCCCGAAGTAGGGAGGGTGGTGTTGGTCATGGAGCTCTGACCTTGGATACGCACCTAGATCCCTGGGTTGATGGTATAGCTTAAAAGCCCGATGGTACCTATAGTGGCTAAAGCTTGAGTCCATCTTAGTCCCACCTGATTAGAGTACCTTGGTCAAGTATCTATCTTTAGCACTCTATGTGCTATAACTCTTCATAAAGCATATCATTTTGAGATCTTCCATGTACCTCTGTATTTATGTAATTATGAATACCTCCCTAGTTAAGAGGGAGTGTTAAAGAATGTAACTAGTGTCGGTCTTCATAATTGTATTTGAGCCAAGATATAATGCATTTGTCAAAAGAAAGAAAAATGAATTTTATTATTAAAGAAATTGACTTATTAAAGCATGGGTTTCATACTTGGGTCAATGGTTTATAGGTCAAATCCTCCATTGTTGGCTTCTAGGGCTTATTTCAAGTATCCTTGTCCATGTCATAATGTAATAGACCCTTCTTGGGCATTGTCAATCAAGAAACGGATTTTTTTTTAATGTAAAATAGGTCAATTAGGCCTCCTCCACCAAGTCGTCCTCAAACTAGACAAGTCAGCTTAATTGAGGGGCATAATCTCCTATATAAAGGCAACAACTCGACCTCATTTGGTACACTCACTCATCAAGTTCGATCTGCAATTTCTAGGGACAAGAAAAAGTGCGAAATTCAAGGGAAGTGGAACGGGCTAGCGAAGGAGAAGGAGGTCTCTTTCAAGCACAAGAAGTTGAAATTCTCTCTCTCTCTCTCTCACGTGTGAAGTTGCTGAATTGCTAGAAGGGCCGAAGTTGCAGTAATATTGCTGGGCTGAAATTTTGGATTTTCTGGAGGACGAAATTTTGGGTTGTCACTGGGCTGAAGCTGCTTGACAAGAAGATACTACTAAAATTTTCTGAATTGAATTGGAAGGATGACTTGGTGGGGGAGGAAGGTATTTTTGTCTAGGGTCTTGGTCTATCTCAACTTGAATTTGCTAGTGGAAGAGTTTGACTGGGTTTTCCCCTATAGAAGGGTTTTAGCCCTGACAGAGTGGCTACATCTGGTGTCTTGATCTTCGTGTTTTGCTTTTGATAATTTGTTAAATTTGGACAACTAGGTCCAAACTCCATGTTCTGATGCTCAGATTAAGAGACTAATATTTTTGTTGGATTCCTCTTTCTGAGAGGTAAAATCCATATAAAATAAGTCTTAATCCGATGAGCAGAACTTATATTTTGAATTTATTATTCTTAATAAATTATATGTGCAAGGTCGGTCAGTTTTGTAATGTAGGCTCACATGCCCAACAGATGTGTCACTCACCCTCATTGATGGATATAAATACAGGAAAAGTTGGAGAGAATTTCAACACACAACAACTCACATCTTCCTCTCTCATTCTAAGAGTACGAGCTACCTGGAGGACGAATTTCAGCCACACGTGGGAAGGACGAAGAAGACAGACCGTACGGCTGCTAGGGTTTCGCAGAAAGTTTGACCAGCGTTGACTTTGGTCAACGCTTGGTCCAATCAAGCTGAAAATTTGTGGAAGGTTCGATTTTTGAAGGCCGTACTACCTGGCACAAAAATCGAGGTCAAAGGGTTGACCGTTTT
>APFE030651479.1:39723-82756 GCA_000404065.3 Pinus taeda
TATATAGCAGACGCTTCGCTTCCTAGATTTTTGGAAAATGACGCTTCCGTGTCCTCGCTTCCAAAAGACGTCCCCGTTTCTAGAGGACATCAAAGTCCACTACCAATGCAAGGACCTTCTTCATCTAGAGGAAAAGCCATTACATTTTCTCGCAAAAGGGTCAGAGGAAATCACTAGTTAGAAGTTAGAGTTAGAACTCACTTAGTGTCTCATTGCATTGTATATGTCTCATGATATGAGATACATTTATTATATTTTTTGTCGATATTTTGAGGTTGAGTCAAGACTCGGGATTCAAGACATGATTCACTGATATGTGTGATGTAGCACTAGACATCTTACTAGTGACACCACCTACCCACTAGCTTGTCAACTTGTTCCTTCTCCTTTTTTTCAAGCGTTGACTTGATAAATGGTTCTGCATCAGGTGTGGGTCTAGGAACAAAAAATGATGAGTTAGTTGTGGGGTTGATTGTAGAATTTGATGTCGAAGAAGAACCACTCTCACAGTGACCTACCATCACTCCACCCCTTGCCATTTGAGTCTTCATAACTTCCTTGTTAATTCTAGTTGACTCTTTATCATCTAATGATTTGATGGCAATACAAATGATTTTTGGAGATGCGTTTGGGAAATGTCCTACTTCATGTCCGAGAATTTGTGAAAGGTGGTATTTCAATTGAAATATTCCCCCTGTCATATGCTTCCCACACAACTTGCAACTCATTTTTTTCTATTGAACCCCCCATCGGGTTCACCATATTCCCACATAGGGTCCAAATGTCTTGGCATGTTTGTTGAATTCTTTAATGTAATATTGAACCTAGGGCACAAGAAGAATTAAAAAAAATAAAATTAAAAATCAACATTTTGACAATAAAAGACCCTTTCCACTCAATGAAAAAATAATGCCAAAAAAACGCACTCCTTGCCCTAGCAAAATCATGGAAAATAAATGGGTGACTGAAACCCAACGAAATATAAGGATAAAACAAAAAAAAAACATGGCCAAATTTGAAGCCCATACCTGCAAATTTGCAACCTGCTGAGGAAATTCATCCCACTATCTAATTTTCTTTGAGTGGGATCCTAAATTCTTTGGTTTTCTCCTCTCTTGGCTTAGTGGATTTGTTCTCCTCCTCCTCTGCTCTCGAATTTGATATTTGTTTGCAAAATGACATAAAAAAACTAATGAAAAGGCTTTATAAACATGCTCGAGTGTGCATCGATGGAATTTTCATGTTGGCTAGTGATTTAATTGTGATTTTTATGATTAAATCGTGTTTTTTTCACTAAGGAAATCATCGTAAAAATTGGGCGAAAAAATTGTGGCTTCGAAAAAGGTACAATTTCCTGATTTTCTTGCAATTAAATCACAATGTTCACAACATTGGTATGAACACTTGCATAGATTGAATAAATGTAATTGAAAAGATCAATGAATATGGGTATCTGTGCATTTAACCTAAATCAAGGCTAAGGCTTTGCTCTTACACATAGTTAGAAGACCCTAAACAATGATTTTTGGATCGAGCTTCTACAAAATAAGGGCCCATATGCACATATGGGTGTGATGTAGGGTCAGTAGAACCTCACTTTAGTATAAAACCAACAACAATGGACTTAGTCGGTCTTTCATCCTTGATTAATATCTTTGTCATTTTGTATTATCTTTATTTGAGAGCTTTATCAATATCTATTGGTTGAGCTAAGTGGAGATTTGAATCAAGATGTACCAACAAGAGGACTATGGATTGATTCGTCACTACAGATCATATACTTTAGTTGGGCCTGCTGAATTGTGTAAAATTACTTTGTAGAAGTAAGCATTAGTTGATATAATTTTTTTCTTTGAAATATGTCTTAAAATTTCTATTTTCTCAAGTTTTAGGGTATAGAGTATATCGCAAGGAAAATGAGGCAGCAGAGGTGTCATCACCACATGACATAGGGAAATGGATAGACACAATGCCCCTAACCAAAACCAAAGATCCTAAAAGCCACACTACAATAGATCCCTATGAGAGAACAAAAATGAGGAGAGTTATAAAATCATAGGACATAAAAAGCATTGGAGTAGTTAATCGTAAAAAATCATAGGAGAGAATAAGTGTTGGAGTAGTTAATAATTACCTAATTAGTCTTCCATGTAATATTTGATCATTACCCATCATGATATGTGTAATATGTATCACTTTGTCCTTAGTTTAGAGTCCATGGAGTTGGGCTGACCATGGTTTTTTGGTAGTTGTTCAATGTGATCTTTTATTCCTATTTAAGGGCACTTCTATATTGAAATTTTGAGAAGTGTTGTGTGGATGTCATTTCATGGTTGCATTGCGATTGTGTGCATTTTTTGTTTGTTGCATCAGTCAATCAATACTTACATTTGACATCAGAGAATTGGTGATGGCAAAAGGTGTCTAGCAGATGTATTGTCTCACAGAGTGAGCAGACAACAAAAAACCTTGTGAAGCAATTGGGGAAGGATAAGTCTGAGAGATTCAAAGTGACACTTAGGGAGTTATGGTCAATGAGGTGATCATTAATGGTAGGCGTTAGAGTGGGTGATGGGTACCTAATTAGTCATTTATATAGTATTTTGTCATTCCCCATAGTGATGTGTATAAACTTAGAACTATAATCTATATGACCATGTCATTAGGTTAGAGCCCACAAGGTCAGGCTGACTGTGATTTAGTTATGGTGGTTTATTTATTCTTAGGCCTATTTAAATGTAATTGTGTCATGGAAAATTTAGTGGTATTGTGCTGATGTGTTACTTCACGGCTGCATTGTAATTGTGTGTATTGACTACTGGAGTAGCACCTGATGATTATGTGAAGACTCCATGCCCAAGGATGATCCAGAGGACACTTGTACCATCAGATGTCATCAGTCAACAGAGTTTTTTAACTCTACTTCTATCCTCTCATCATTTTTCTTCTTTGTACCCAGATTCCACACCCTGCGGGGAATTGTAATAAGTGATGCTAGTATGATGATTTTCTTGAATTTGTAACAGGCCTAGGATGTGGGACTCGATCAGCAAACGAGTACACCTTGGAGTGTTTTTTTTATCCGGTTAATTATCCCTTCTTTTTCAGAGGCGGATAATTCTCTGGATTTTTTCACTCATTTTTACCCCAAAGCCGAGGTGACGGTTTGAAGATTGAGCCCCTGACACATCTTAGTGTCTAAGGTCGATGTATATTACCATACTAGATCACACAAAAAGTTTCGTGGAATTTGGCTAGGTCTAAGTAGGATTTTTTAATAGTTAAAAATTTCCCGCAAAACGGGATTTTTTAATTATTTTTTATGTAAAGGCATAAATAAGTGGCCTTAGGAAATGTCTGGGGCGTATGACCACTCGAAATTCATCCTCAGAGGCCCAACATTCTCCTAGAGCCTACTTTGGGGGTCAAAAAATGACTCAGAGTCCCTCAAAAGCCGATTTTTCAAGTGACAGTAGCAAAAATGAGGAAGAAATTCAAAAAAATGAATAATTGGAAAAATTTATAAATTTTTCCAAAGTCAAAATAAGTCAAATTTTGACATGAAAATTATGTGGAAAGTCAAAGGTGATGTGGCAAGGCACGTGGGACCCACCGCATAAGGTACAACAGTCAAAAAATTCAAGTCAAAGCAAGTCAAATGGGCCAGCGTTGAGTTCATATGTATGCTTAAAGTTCATTTTTATTTAATGGTATGTATTAAAGTGTAAAGTTAAATGAATGGGGAGGGGACCCACTTCTCTTCCTATTTTGAATACGTATAACTCAATGAATTATGCACATGCCAAAATAACTCAGCCAATCAGCAGTTTGGATACACGCTGGCCCAATCAAACTTCAACGCAGTTGTCACAGCTTCCACGCAGGTCAGCATGTTTACGTGGTTTGCAACAGGTATATACGCAGGTCATACAGCGTTTACGTGGGCAGCATGTTTACAAATCAGCAGCTACGTGGGCAGTCAACGTTGAAGGTCAGCACAGCATTACGTGGGCAGTGAACGTTGAAGTTCATACAGCAGTTTATGGCCAGTTAATGTACATACGCAATGAAGCCAGCCACATGTTCATATTACAACAGTTACGTTGGCAGCCAAATACACAGCAGTTTGCAAACATGTGGCAGCCAGTTAGGGATCAGCAACAGCAGTTTACGCAGGTCACACAGGCAGTCCACAGATTTCTCATGTTGACACATCAGTTCAGCTCAGATTTGCAAGTATCTATTGACTGCCAGCTACAGGATTGCATGGACAGTCCTCTAAGCCACTTGTACAAATTCGTTTTACATTAGGATTGTCACTTGCTACACTTGTCATTGTCTCTTGGCATTGGGATCTCCTCCCATTTCTTATTTATATGAGCCTTGGGCTCTTATTGTATCATGATAGAACGAGCTGTTGGGCTAGCGGAGACTCTGCCGGATTTTGTACTTACCTTTCATATAAATAAATAAAAGTCTTTGGGGTTACTGGCTTCTTTTGTGGCGCATGCTTTGGTACATGAGGTATACCTATGTCGTTTGATGTTATCATTCATTTGATTTTACATTTGCTATCTAGTTGTTTTTTATTTGTGCATTTGCTTGAAGGCATTATTGTCTAGGGAGGAGAGATTTGCAGCTATCTCAAATCTCCTCTGGGCTTGGTATATTTTGTGCTCTCGTTGTAGCTTGTCATTGTCGGTTGAATGACAAGCTCAACTTGGTCTCTATATGCCAAGTCTCTTTTGCACTAACAATTGGTTTGCAAGCATTTTTGTGTTTTCAAGGGATAGGTTGCTAGCGCTATTGGAGTGTGAGGACTTCTTCGGTTGGAACAGTTACCTCCAAGGGTATCAAAGGTCCCACAAGTTGTTCAAGCCAGCAATCTCATAAGACATCAAAAGATTCACTCAAGAGGGAGTTTCTTGAGCCTTTAGCTTATTTTCTATCTTGAAAAATTATCACAAATTTTCTTCTTTCATTTGAAAGCATTTGATCTCATTCTGAGCATAAAAAAAAAATACAAATAAAAAATCTTTTCATTTCTGAAAGAGCAACGCTTTGAAGGCACTGGTCGTTTATGTGTTTCATGCTTATCTCATGTGTTAATGGCTATTGCTCATCTCAGGTTTTGCTTATAGATCTTAGATAAATAATCTATTTAACTCTAACAATTCTCCTAGAAACTCGCATCTTTGTTTTTAGCTTAACTTTTCATTAGGGACCACCCCCCTTAGCTAACCTAGGAGATAGCTCAAACGGAGAGAGCTGGGATTAGTGTGACAGCCCCTTCTCTGAATCCCCTGCCACCAACCACACCTTGTGGGGTTGAAGGCTTTTCTCACTGACCTGTAGGTAGGTGCAGGCAGCAGGGTCAATCAGTGTGGAAAAAGTTGGGAATAAATCCCGATTAAATCCCGATTTTTTTATTTTTTTGGCTGGTCGATTAAATCCCGATTTTTTTATTTTTTTGGCTGACCGTTTAATTTTGCCGACTTTTTCGAAAAACTCCCGACTTTAACGACTTTTTCAACTTTTGGACCCTTGCCGATTTAATCCTGACTTCGACTTTTTCCACATTGGTCAATACGGCTGATCTGCTCTAAGTCTGCCGTCCAGAATCTTCCCAGTGCTACCTCTGAAGCCCTCTACGTCCTCTGTGTCAACCTCTACGACTTTTGCGTCAGCCTCTACAGCCTTTTGCATCCTCTGCACTGCATTCTTCGGCCTTTGCGTTCGCCCTTCTTGGGCCTGTGCTATCTCTACCAACACCTCACTGCCTCTCTACTATGTATTCTTCAACCTTGGATGAAAATCCCTTGCTGCACTGGCCCTCGCTGCAACTGATCACTAACTCGATTTCCTAAGCAAACCTCGCCTTAGAAAATTGAATTCTTGATCTATTTTGGTGTGTCTCCAACTGACCCTCAAGCCTCTTCTTATATTTTTCTTGTTGACGATTCAACGACCGAGATTAAGAGTCTAATCAACGGCTAAGATTAGAACTGGTTTGATCCTTGTCACCTAGAACTTTCTCACCCATATTATATTAATACACATTAATATTTTTATTTTCCTAAGTTTAGTCTTAGGAACCCATTAAAAATATTAATTAGTTTAATATCTCTTCATCCGAGTGGAATTTCTCCAAACGATTTTTGGGTCTTGGAGATCTCATGTGCCTTAGTCTCTCCATCAAATTTCATGGCTAGAGCACATCCGATACTACCCAAAATCAACAATATCACCCCACCTCTTCTCTAGAGGTGCATGAGCACTCATGGTGCAATCATCATTTTCGCCTTCCTTGTCCACTTTCACTGGAGAAACCTTCAATTAAGAAGCTTCCCCCTTGCCCTTCTTCCAAGGGCACTGAGTGGCATAATGTCCCATTTCCCCACAGTTGAAGTATCTGACCTTGGTGATGTCCTCCTTCTTTCTCTTATGCTGCACTTGTTGTCCCGATGATGTGAGAGATGCATCCTCCTCCTCCTCCTCCTTGAGCCGGGATCCCTTGGCGCTACCTCCTGTCTTGGTCATCCTCCTGAGCTCTTCTTGTTGAAGAGCTGCCCACATTTCCTCTCAATTGGGGAGAGTCGCTCTGCCCAAGATAATTTGGACAAAAGTCGCCCAATTCTCGGTGATTGCATTTAGGGCAGTTCTAGCATGAACTCAGGATCTATTGTAGACCCCACGTAAGTCAATTGGTTGTGAATCCCTTGCAACCTGAGAAGGAAGGGATAGATCTCTTCTCCCTTCTACATCTGGTACTTTCTGAGCCGATTTTCTAATAGCATCTTCCGTTCGAAGGTGGTCAGCGCCTCCCACATCTCCCTTGCTGTGTTCTTCTCAACAATGTGTGGTACAACATGATCTTGACCCCGTCTAGGATCATGCACTTGGCTTTAGCCTGGGCTTCCTCGTACTTCAACGGATCAACGTCGACTGGCTCAATAACTACCTTCAAGGCATAGTCCTTGATGTGATGTTTGTCTAGGATTACCAGGATCTTGGCCTTCAAGATGAGAAAATTGAATGCTCCATCCAATATGTCCTAATCCCTCAACCCATTCATTGCCATCTTTGCTAAAAATAGGACTGGCTCTCTTCTCCCTCTCCTTTTGTCAATCTAGGAAGACTTGGATCTGAATTTATTTAGTGGTAGAAATCCTCTAAAGAACAACCTCCTCTAGACTCCCTCCGAGTTTTGATTTCCTTCACGAAAATCCTCCTACCAACTACCGAATGACTTCCTCTCCAATCCTCCTTTGCTGCTGCAACTCGGATCTAGATTTCTTTGGCTAGAAATTTGGCAAGGCAATGACTCCCTCTACCTCGGCTCTGTCTCCACAGACACTGTTTTGCACCAACAGAAACAACGTCCCACCAACTCCTCTGATCGAATCTGCATTGCTTCCCGAGCCTCGACAACTGACAGAATTGAGCCTCTCAGGCTCAGCGCTGGTCGAGAGAGCTGACGTAGTCATTGCTTGGGCTCCTCTTTGGCTTTGCGTCACCCTCTGCAGGCTCGAAATGCTGACATAGGCACTGTGTGAGCCTCTGTGTCACTCCTGCAGCTGCTCCTCTTCCTCTGAAACAACACTGTCACTCGGGACAACTGCTTCTCTTGCAACAAATTCTTTGGATCTTCTCAGCTGGTGCCTTCAGTCTCCTATGATCTACAATGCTCTGATACCATGTGAGAATTTCTGAATCTACACATCGAAATCCTACTACAATCACTCGTTTATCATCTCCTACTTGTTCTTTACATTCAACAAGTTATTTAATTACTTAAACAATGATAAAAACAATATTGCAACCTACACATACATATAAATCATGAACTAAAATAAACTGAGACAATAACACAAGGGACATTGTTATTTTTGGACAATCGTCCCTGGAAGAACCCAATTCGGGAAAATTGGTGCATCATATAGAGGGTTTGTATTATTAAACATATTTCTGAATACAACTAGGGTGCAAAATCCGGCTCACTTAATAGAGAATAAACTTGGCAGAAGTACCTCTATCTGAAGATAGATATTTTGGCAATCCAACAATTGGATGATCAAACCCCATAGATGACAATTGTTGTTCCCAGTGCTGGGCAGCGAAGGCTGCTCCAAGCTTTGCGCTGGAACTGCGTCACCTCCTCTAGGAGCTTCATCACCCTCCCAGTGAGCCTCCCTTTCTCAGAAGTTGATATGCTGAACTTCTACTCTCTGCCCCACAGAAAGCCTCACGCTGCCTCTAGCTTCTGTGTCAACCCCTCTAGCTTCCACGTCACCCTCTCTGGAACTATGTTGTCTCTCCCGCTGCTGCTCTGTCTCTCTGTTATGTATTCTCAGCCTTGCACTGAAGTCCCTCTGCCGAATTGCCCCTCTCACTGCAAGTCAGATCACTTAGCTCAACTTTCTCAGCAAACCACGCCCCAGAAAAATCGAACTCTTTGATCTCTTGGTGTATCTCCAATTGACCCTCAAGCCTCCTCTTATACTTTTCCTGTTGATGAATTAACGACCGAGATTAAGTCCCTAATCAACAACTAAGATTAAAATGGGCCTTGTCAGTTAGAACCTTCTCATAAACAACCGAGATTAAGTTCCTAATCAATGACTAAGATTAACACAGATTTGATCCTTGTCACTTAGAACCTTCTCACCCATATTCTTATTAATACACACTAATATTTTATTTTCCTAAGTTTAGACTTAAGAACCCATTAAAAATATCAATTATTTTAATAACTCCTCATCCGGGTGGAATTTCTCCAAATGATTTCTGGGTTCTAGAGATCTCATGTGTTCTAGCCCCTGCACAAAATTTCGGAGCTAGAGCACATCCGATGCCACCCAAAATCAAGATACACTGCTAAGATATGCGAGCCCCAATGAACCCATCCATTTAAAGGTTTCACTCTTCCCCTTGTATACCATTTTATTACAAACATATATTGATTATCTTGATAAGGTGAAATATGATTACTCCATAACTATGTCCATCAAAAAGGATCAACAACGAATCATGACTCATGCTTGCCTATATTCGCTAATTATCCAGAATTTAAGTAAAATTACATGGTTCAAGGCTCTTTAGTCCTCTTAAGTTGCCAAATCATTTCCTTCATTCTTTTATGGACCTACCCATCAATTCCTGGACTTTTAACATTGTTCCCAGCTTTATTTATTGTTGGCCATATGCCTGTATACTCCGCCTTTGCTCATTTCTTGCTGCCATGCCATCTTTAATTTATCTCCATGTCACCCCCTTTCTTTATTACAAATCTCTGTTTAAACAAATATCCTTTCACAGCCTTGCTGATTTGGTCAGATTAGCTCAGTGGGTTACATGATAATGCCATTTAAAATAAATTGGTCATCACTGACATGGTCAATGATGATTATATCTCTACTCATTTAAGATATTTCCTAAAACACAACAATGAGGGCAGCTCCATGTCTCTGGTGTGGTCAAATGACCTTTGTTCTGTTCCTCTAATCTTGTGCCGTCCATTGCATTAAGTATTGACACTTTGCACGGTGTGATTGGTTCAGGATGTGCAGGAATGATCTGGGATGAGTATTGATGTGGAAACCTTGCTGCCTTGTCATTGTTACTTCCAGCAGCAAATTCTGTTTCCTTTGAACCATTTGGCCTGGGCTTTTAAGATGCACACCCAGCTCTGGGCTTATATTTTTTATGAGGTCCCAGTACCAAAGGCTGTAGATATTGTCATGGCATAGCCTTCCAACCCTCAATCTTCTATGCAGTTCCTTTTGTCATGGGTTATGTATCTGCTAGTTCTTGTCCTGATGGTGTTCCTTAACTATATATTTCATCCCCTTGACCAGCTCAACTTACACTTCTGAAGTTCCAGCTGGTGCTTTCTTGCAGTCTCAATAGTAAGTAATGATGGGAGGCTGTGTCATCCCACGTGGCATGTCTGCTTATGCTTCAACAATTCTTGTACATGTTTACCATGCCATTTTATGTGGTAACAAACATATATACGTTTTCATGAATAGTGGCAGCTGTTGATGATTTTATTATTATTATTATTTCTTTTATTAACCTGTATATATTTTATTTAAATTTTTATTTAAGTTTTGCATTTATTAAAATATTTTAAATGCACTTTATAGGTAACCCAATACATAATAATTCTCTAATGACAGGTGTTTAGAATAATAAATAATAATTCTCTAACAACAGGTGTTTATAAACGTAATGGAATTTCATTCAATTTATATGGAATGTATCTAAACTTATTAATTTAGCACAATCCATATTTGCTTCTGAGCTTTTGTTCGTTGTTTTGCTAAATGTATTTTTCATATTTTCCCTATCTATTTTCTAGATTTTGGCACCTAGGTTGGAAACATGTTACCCATTCCCTTGCTTATCTCTACTTCCTATTTTGTTGTGTTGACCATTGTTGGTTACTTGAGCATATTTATAATTTTTGTTTACCTTTGGATTTCTATATAATTTGATGCAATTTGGATTGTATGCATCTTAACTGTCAACATTGCCTCTTTTTAGTTTCTATTGATTTAGATATGGGATTTTGTTACTTCTTGTGATACAAGTTTCATATTTATTTTTGGTATGTGAAGCTAATCAATCAATTTCAGGTGGGTGAGCTCATTGGTGGAAGCCAACGTGAGGAACGCCTTGAATTACTTGAGAATCGAATGGAACAGTTGGGGCTCAGAAAGGAAAGTTACTGGTGGTATCTAGATTTGCGACGTTACGGTTCAGGTATTTCTATAATTGTTTTACTGAGATCCTAATGAATGACAGTCTTTATTTTTAAGACCCTAGTGAATTGCAATCTCGTTGAAAGCAGTGCTATCACAACCAGACCAGAACTGGTGGAGCTGGCTGGTCCAACTGGTTTGACCCCCAAACCACTCTGGTTAGAGGCCTGGAACTGGAAAAGATGGTTTGGTAACTAACCAGCCTTTTTTCATGAAACCAGTCAGTTATGTACCAAATGAGCTGGTTCTGTACACTTGGACCAAGGACATTGAAAACAACAATTTTTGAATGTGGCAGTCTAATATTCAATAGGTCTCTACTATTGTTATGCAATTAATGATAATGTTAAATTATAAATTAGATGTTTGAGTGGTTCTGAATTTTTAATGGTATTGGTATGCAATTAATAGAATTTTAAATCCCTCTCAAAATCCAACAGACTTCCCAGTTTTTAGGATTTCAGGATTGGGGGGTCGCAATGTTTCAATTGGATTTTATCATGTACGAGAGTATGGAACTAGCATTTAATCAAGAGCACCAAGCCCTTTATGTACCTTGATGTTAGTGGCATTAGTTGTTGAACTCCTCTGTTGTGACCCTCGTAAAATTGTACCCGTCACTCAAACAAAATCTTGAGTAGACATGTTAAGCTTTTTCTATCTTATTTTAATTCTTAAAGGGTGATACTGATGACGAAGATCCAAATACAAGCAATGTTTTTTATGATGTGTAGGTATTTATTGTTGCATGATTTTTTTTTGGATGCTAGAGGCCATCTAGAGTGTATTTGTTGATGTATTTTTGGTTCAGAGATGGATTGCACTTTGTGCTATTTTGGTTATATTTACTCTTGCATGCTATATAAATAAGAACTTTTGCATATTTATGTATGAATGGTTTGGATTCATATGGATGCACATGAATATATATCTTTTTCTTTAAAATCTAAATATTTGATGTATTTTTGGGCAACCAGTTTTTTGGTCTGGGTTTTTTACCAGTTCCTAGTTCAAAGGGTCTACCAGTTCGGTTCTGATAACATTGGTGTTGGAATTTCTAAGTCTAACTTGTTAGAAACCCTTCATGTACTTTATTGATTTATTCCTACCTATTTGTTTTGTTAATTAACAAGTTATTTACCATGTAAATACTGGAAATAAATACAAGTACATGCTCAACACATTACAAATCATCAACTGAAGGAAACAGAAACAAGCACACAAGTGACACCGTTTTTTTTGGACCAATGTCCCCAGAAAAACCCAATGTGGGAAAACGGGGCAGCTATCTGAGGGTTTTATTATTATGAAGTTTTTGAATACAATTTGGCTGCCAAAACTGGCTCACCCAACAAAGAATAATCTAGGCAGTAGCACCTCTCATTCGGAGATAGATGTTTTTTCTGAAACCCCGGATAATCACTCCGACAGCTTCATAGCTCCATTTTGCCCCACAAAACCCCATCGTCAACATCTAGGGACAACGTCAACCCTTTCTGGCCCAGTGTTTGCCTAGCATCACTTTGGCTTAGCCTGCGTCAGTCTTTGGAGGCGCTGTGTCAACCCTCTGGCCCTTTGCTTCACCCATGCTGGCCCTCTGAGGCACTGCGCAGCTCCTGGCTACCTCTGCATGAGCCCTTGCTAGGTCTGCATGAACCCCAGGCTAGTTCTGCGTTGCTCACTCTCGGCTATTGCGTTGATCCTCCTGGTGCTATCTCTGCCTCTCTGCTTTTGTATTAGTTGCCCCTCAGCTGCAACTCTGATCACTCTCTCGACTTCCTCAGCAAACCCAGCCCCAGAAAGTCGAAATCTTGATCTTTCGGTGTGATCTCCAAGTGACCCTGAAGCCTCCTCTTATACATTTCTTGTTGACAAATCAACGGTCGAGATTAAATCCCTAATCAACGGCTAAGATTAGATCTGGCTTGTTCCATGACTTTTGGACCATTCTAAAACAATTTTATATTAATTCACATTAATATTTTATTTTCCCTAAGTTTAGATTTAGGGACTCCATTAAAATATTCATTATTTTAATATCTCCCAAAATGTTTAGAATCTGCCCAAACCCTTTTTGGGTATTGGAGATCTCATGTGTCTTAGCCTCTGCACCAATTTTTGCGGCTAGAGCACATCTGATGCTACCCCAAATCAACAATTGGTTGAAAGTACTTGGATGTACATGGATTGAACCTTCTTTATACTAGTCAAGTAATGCTTGTTGAGGTTGACCCATTATTTTATTGTTGGGCAGCCTATGTAAGTTTAATGTTGTCCGGTGTCCCACACTTTGATTGTACTTCTGTTTTAAGTTGGCATATATTCGTCATTAAAATCATTTTTTTTTAATGTAAATTTAGGCTGTTATTTAGTATATTAGGGATGCACAAGGCTGATTTTTTCTGTATAATTATCCTCTTACATAGGGATTTTAAAGAAGACCTCATCAAATGTTGGAAATGAATTAATAGCTGTTAGGATATTCTTGTCAGTTGCAAACAAATTGGTTAAAGATGAAACCTTATAAATTAGTACATCCGTATAAGTAATATTTGCAACAGACTACAAGTCACATCGAGAACTTCCTGACTTTGACTTCTGATATGAGCACAAAAATAGCAATGGGAATACTCAGACAAGAGAACATGAGAGAAAGTACGCAAGTAAAAGAGAATATTGTTAGAGCTGTACATCTTTGTTGTATACTCATTTGTATTAACTAGATATAATGTACAAAATTGGGGGTGGGAGAGTGATCAACATTGACCAAGTCTCCAATTAAATGCACAAGTGATCAGTTTGACATTAAACTAAGTGCAAATTAGCTAAATTACATTTATTGTACATGTTCACTACATTAAGTCTCATCATTTTTACTTCTAGCACACTGTCCCTAATTTCTACCAATGTCACCAGACACAAAATTGGCAAGGACTCAGCAAGGCATAAGATCCAAAGGTTTGAATTGGATCAGGATTAATTTCCACAAGTACAAAAATATAAAAATGTATACATTTCTCAATGAAAAGACATTTTTAATTCATATTCACTAAAGCCATGTCCATACATTGCACAATATCAATAGATGTCCAAAACTTCATATATCAATAATTATCTCATATATGATATGTTAATTTTTGAGTTAGCATGTTCTTTGCATAGGATAGTTACTTCAGGGATCAATATTAGCCCAATTTTTATTAACAATCACATAAGATTATTATCATGATAGTAACTGAAGAAAGAACATAGACGAAAGGTGCAGAAGACAAGCCAAGACAAAAGGGCACATGAATATGGCACAAGCCAGGGAAAAACCCCAAGAAGGGGAAAACTCTTGATCAATTCTTCTTATTATAATTATCAAATGTTCAGTAGAGAATGAGAGAGAGAGTACACATAAAGTCAAATTGACTTGCTAATATGTTGAGAAATACCGTTATCCAGTTTCAAGGAGATAACCCAGTCAAGTCTTAACTGTTGTATAATGCAGTCACTTACCGGACTTCAAAAGCAGCTCAATCCTGGATGTATATGCGGCCTTCTTTAGTGAAGATGAGGATGGCAAAATCACAGTCCACATAGGACCTCCATCCAATCCGATCCAAAAGTTGGACTCAACACCTGGAAACAAATCATGCACATACCTTCGTCCTTCACTGTTTAGGGTCTGCTCCTGCTATTGGTCACAACCTGGTTAGGGATAATCACCAGAAATCTTCAGCCCTAATCTTCTGCTCAGGTATCCTTCCAACAGCCGCGGCTACCTTCTTGTGAGGCTCCTCTATACTTTGCTGGCTAGTAGGGTTATTTCCAGCCCACTGTGCAGACTCACGACCCTTCTCAAACAGGGTTCGACCCTCCTTCAAGCTTTAGTACAGGTCTGCGGCCTTATTACCAAATATTTGCCCACACAAAAGTACTTCAAAACCGGACCCAAAGCATGCCCAAACAGTTCACAAATCACCTTCCATTACTTGGCCCTGCTGCAAGGAGAACTCGACATCCAAATGGTCTTGAAAAGGCTTTAGTACTTGTCCTCTCCTCCTTCTCTTGAATGCTCCTAATCTACGGCCAAACATAGATCCTTTTGTAGTGCGAGTTGCTCTTAGGAATCAGGATATCTCCAAATGAGGGTGGATAAGGCTGACCTTGATAATTTTTGTGTGAAAGAATAAATTCAAAAACCCACTTTTACTTATCCAATTTTGACGATCTTTAGTTCAATTTTGGTCCTCTCGAAGAGAGGAGTCTAATGCCATAATTATTTTCTTCAAAGGAGCAGTGCAAAGTAGAATGTGGCCCTAGTTGCCAAATTTAACACTCCCTCTCAACTAGGGAAAATTCCACCTGACAAACTAGCAAACATTATACAGTGTTGTCACCATGAATCATCTCTAAATTTCATCTCATATCTGCTCTGCTCAACACTGATATGAAATCAATCGAGAGTGTCACTGCCACTCTCCACTGACAAAAGTTAGTCCACATAACCAAAGGGAGAACTCCAATCGGACTTGATCCCAAGTGATCGAGTTGAAGAGAATCTAGATTGTTTCCAACCATCTATATACATTGAAGATAATTAAATTCTCTTTGTTGTAATTCCATACTTTGATTATAAATAAGGATCTTTAAGTTTTCAATAATTTTTATTTATTACTTTGGCTGAACTTTATTTTGCATGCATTTTTCATAGGATGGAAAATAAAATGTAGCATGATATTTTACCCATACTGGACTAAAAATTGATACCAAAATCTCCTCCCATGTGTGATTACATTTTAGATGTTATAAACCTGTGAATGCTGTGAGCATCTCACTTGCAACAAAACTTAATTGTGCATTTTTCACTTTGGATCTTCTATGGATGCAGTAAATGATCAATAGTAGTTTGGGTATACCTAGTGGTGACTATGTTCTTATCTGAAACATTTCTTGGCTACTTATTGCAGTTCCTCATGCTGGGTTTGGATTGGGTTTCGAGAGGCTTGTCCAATTTGCAACTGGAATGGAGAACATCCGAGATGTTATACCATTTCCAAGAACTCCTGGGTCTGCAGAATTTTAGATTCAAATGAGAATTTTGTAGTTGAAATTAAATATGATTACACATGGTGATGATGTTGACACACACACACACACACACACACACACACACACACACACACATATATATATATATATATTTATTTATTTTTGTTGCAACATGTAAACTTTTCTTTGCACAAGAAATGAGGACCTTTTCCCAGTCTTTTTCCTTTTGTGCAGATGACCTCCCAGGGTGATTTAGAGTGAGAACAAATATTGATATGCTTTAAAAAATTTCTTGAAAAGGAGAAAGAGAAATTAGGAATCAAATGTTGATCAGCGTCTCTAGTCATTGTCCTTAATCAATATAATAGGCAATTTGAGATCCAATTAAATGTAGTTTTTTTAGGTAAAATCAGGTGCTTTTTTCATACTTTCAAAACATATTATAACACTGCTGTAATTGTTTGAGTGTATAACTATCGCTGTGCTAACCAACTATATGAACTAATTACTAATCTGTTAATGTATATATATTTAATGGTGATTGTGCATTGTAGATGCTTTTAGATTTAGTAATAAATAAGTCAAGTTGACTTGTGGTGTTTCATCTCCCATGAGACTCTTGATCTTTCAGCCATGGGACTTTAGATGCAGTAGAATCATATTGATCATTTTTTAATAATGAATTGAAGTGATTATTCTCTCATTTTGTTGTGTATTATTGTCCATGTGTTTCTTGTGTGTAAATTTGATATGGTATCAGAGCCAAGGGAAGGCAGGTGAATGCCTAGGGGCTGCATTGATCAGTGGTCTGAGGGACTTTTCGCGGACAATTTGGACAGGGAAACAAACCAAGTTCTACATCAATGGTGGAAAGGTTGAGTATTGAGCAAAGATTTGCTCTCATCCAATGGGTGAGTCAATGGTCAAACTGAGGTTGGTGGCATGGTTTGTTCTACACCAGCCTTGCTGAAAAAGTCATTTCCAGTTGGTGATTGCAGACATTACCTTGAACTGGACCTCAAATGTTTTACTTGGTCTAAGCAATTCTATGTATTTTCCAGAATGACCATTAAGGGTGCAATTGATTTGTTTATTTTTTTTAATGGTCATTATTGTTGAGTGGTGTTAATTTTTGGATTAACATGTTCTTTGCTTAGGTCACTTACTTCAATATTCCTTAATAGCCCAATTTATATTTCCATTTCTTTTGTTTGTAATTACATATCATTATGACATTGATGGTAACTGAAGAAAGAACATAAACCATAATGACAAGCCAAGACAAGAGAACACAAAATTGGCTCAAGCCAGGGAAAAACCCTTGATCAATCTTCCTTATTATTAATATCAAGTGCTCAGTAGAGAGAGAGTACAATAATTCTAATTCAAAATAGACTTGACAAAATTCTGAAGGAGACAAACGGCTGTAAAAGTGTGATCTGATTAGGGTTGCTTTTAGTCCATAGCTATATATACTGAATATACTGCTGTGGATTTCATCCACAGGTTAGGGCACTCAACAAACATGTTGCAGTCCACATTAGCCCACTCAATCTCCTCCAAACTGCCTCCTAACAGCTGTGGCTAGGCTCCCTATATCTCTGTTCCAACTTGCGGTTGTCTAGGGCTAATTACCATCCCCAAACTACCTTCACGGCACCCTGATCTGGGGTAGGTAGGGCCTGCGGCCTACCTGATCTTTCTTCTAGGGTTGCGGCCTCATGAAACAGCGCTGAACCACTTCCAAATCATACTAACAACCTTCCCACATCTGCCCGGAGAATGCAGCTGCCTTCTGCTGCTCTTCAGGACCTGTAAGAGATGTAAAACCCATACAACATTTGCCCAGAAGTTGCCTCATACCCTGCGGCTGTCCTCCTACAGCTATGCGGCTTCCAAAATAATCCTAACAGTCCCCACTCTTCCTTGTCTAGTCCTCTTCCTAAGCCTGGCTGCCTCATGGATCAATTTCTCATGAGATGATCAGTGCAGAGGTTGGAGGTCACCTCAATTTATACAAATCGGAGAAAGTCAAGAAGCATGACGTTTCGGTTTCATAAGCCTACATTGGGGAAGAGGCCGACCTTAATAATTAGCATATGAGTGGGCTTTATTTCAAAAACATGTTTTTCCTTATCCAAATTTAGTGGTCTTTAGGTCGATTTTGATCCTCTTGAAAAGAGGAATTCAATGCCACAATTATCTTCAAATGAGCTGCTCAAAGTGGAATTTAGCCCTAGTTGCCAATTTTAACACTCCCTCTCAACTAGGGAGAATTCCACCTGTTAATCCATCCATCATCATCTATCATCATGCCACCCTGTCGACATGTACTATCTCTCATCTCTGCTCTGCTAAACTAATATGAATAATCAAAAAGAATCGATCGAGAGTGAGTCACAAGACCTTGCCTCTCTCCACTGACAAAAGTTGGTCCACATAACCAAGGGACAAACCCCAATCAGACATGATCTAAAGTGATCAAGTTGTTTGAACATCATGCATCCTAGACATAGGGAATATGGTAGTGCACAATGCGTCCATCGGTAGTGCTATGGTCCCTATCCACTTTTCCCAACTCATTGGCTAGATGAGAGGTACTTCCCATGTGTCCTGGACTACATGGGTAGGATGATACTGAAGCAATAGCAGGGAAAGAATAAATCACACCTTGCTGACAATCACACGTAGGGAAAGGATGAACCACATCCTACAATCACATATCACAACCATCGTAGGGAAGGGATAAACCACATCCTACAGTCACATATCACAACCATCGTAGGGAAAGGATAAACCACATCGTACAGTCACATATCAAAACCATTGTAGGGAAAGGATAAACCACATCCTACGTGCATGTAAACCACCGAGAGTGGGGAAAGGATGAACCACGTCCTACATGCATGCCAACCAATAATCGTAGGAAGTGTCCTACACGTGGGGAAGGGATGAACCATGTCCCATGGACATGTCAACCATTGATCATAAGGAATGAGCATCCGGCATGTGGGGGAAGGATGAACCACGTCCCACCGACATGTCCACATGTGACAACCAACAAATGCCTATATACATCTCTCACTGAGGTATCTGCGAGAGAAGGTGAACCACTCATCTTGCTCATATGCCATAGGAGAAGGTGAACCACTCATCCTATGCATATGTCATCAATAGTTGGGGAAGGTGAACCACTCACCCTACACGTGTTATCAACCATAGGGGAAGGTGAACCACTCACCCTGTAGATGGCACACCTATAAGGGAAGGTGAACCAGTCACCCTATGGTCGCTCATAGCTTCAAGAAGTATCTCAAGTCATAAAGAGCTCCCAGAGCTCAATGTTCAATAGAGACCCTCCTAGTAGGGTCTATCCACGATTCATGGCCTATGACCAAGAGTCTATGATAGGGAGACAGTAATCCGTTCATCCAACAATGATGGAGCCTGGCAGATTTCCAATGTGCCATATCTACCTGATGTCAATATGATCAATATGATTGGAGCAGTCATGAACACAAGGCTCTTTGTAAGGTGAATCCTGCTCCAGTGTACAGTGATGGATCCCAGCACGTGCTCAAATGGTTTACTGAAGAGCTTTCTCAAATGACTTCACAATAAGCCATGCTGGCTGCTTTATATGAGTGCTTCAATGGTGCCTTAGAGCAGCAAACTTCAGTCTGGTTTTATTCATGAAGGTGGTCCTCATGATATGTAGTGTTGATTCCATTATTGTATTGTCAGATCAGCAATGTACTTTAGCTAATCTTAGTGAGCAGTTAACCAATATATGTGGCTTGACCATAAATAGACTTAGAGTCTTCCTATCAAGGTATACCCCAGTGACCCTGTGCGTAGTTTATATCTGGATCAACAGATGCTCCATTTTACCAGACTTTTAACACTAGGAGTAAGGCTAGATCTTACATTTTAAAACTCACATCTTCCATTGGTAAATGGGAGGATCATCATCTGATGGACAGACATCATCAAAATACTAAGACTCCCTCTGAATCCTTGCTTTAGGAGATTATGAAGCCTTTGCCAATCTGCACTTCATCTTTAAGATGAGACTTTATCATGCTGTAAGGAGGTGATGTGACAACAAGCTTTTGTGAATGCTTCTGAAGGTGAAACTGTACAACCACCCTTACTGATAATTGTTGCATAGATACCTAGTGTAGTTTCAACTTTCCCAGAATAAGGGATGTTGGAGTTAATTCTGAATCAATACCTTTTATGTCATTCAATACAACAACTGCAATCTTCTTCCTTGCCGAAAGGAGAGACATTATACTTTGGCAATGATTATAAAGCAGGTGCTAATGAAACTGATACACATCCAAAAGTCTGCAAAGTGGACACTCTTACTGTCATCCAGACTTTATACTGTGAACCTTGATGTAACTGTTGCTATTACAGACATTACTACTGGAACCTCCTATTGCAAACCATGAATGTATATTGAAGTCCTTGCTCAAGATGGCATCTTTGATGTTTCTGCAAGAGTTGAATATTTCACAAGTCATAAACTATCTTACTGATTAGTTGATTCTTGCATACCTTCACAAATGATCATCATGAGATGATGTCAAGATCCACTGTAGCTGCTTCAAATGATAAGGTATTCAAGATTTACATCTGTCTTGTTCACAGCTTCGATTGTGAACAAGACTATAACACTGTCATCGATATACTGGGTTTACATAATGTTGAACAGACCATAAGAGATGTTGAGTCTGCCAGTCATAGAATACTGCCATCACATAGCAGATCTGATATCACAAATAATATTGAGGTTGATAGATCTTCAAACTCCCAGTAGGATCATTTCTACTAAGGTCTCGCATAGTCTCAGCTCTGCCACTTAAAGCTTCCTCTTAAAGCTGAAAGAGGATTGACTTCGATACTTGAATCAAATGCTTCCACCACTTGAAGCCTGTTACTATCCTTCTTTCCAAAAAAAAGTTTTCTGATGACAGTAGAAACTTCACTGATATAAGAAATTCAAGCTAAGAATATACCTAAGCTTGATCATGTTACGATAGAATGTGCAGGACTTGAATATCACCCAGAGGTGAATATGATCAACATTCACTTCTCTATAGTGCCATATCAATATGCCCATTCCAATATTGTTCGACTACTATCCACAAATGAGCTGCATGCCAATGCCAAATGAATGATGATCTCGGAGGACATATAATTGCAGAGAACCACACTTACCTAATCCGTGCTTTATAACAGCCAAATCACAAAGATACTATATGTTCTGTGATGAAGAGGGACTAAGCAAGATGTAGGAGGACAATGTGATAAAATCGAAGCCCATACAATTAAGTTCCTTTTGAAATGTAATGGAACTCGGGAGAACAAGGCTAATTCTTTTTCTAGTCCCAAAAACTTTGAATAGAACCTCATGCCCAAGTGAGTATAGAAGATCATGAATAGATGAAGGGTATGGAATTCACTTGATCTTTTGCCCAAGATATCCCTCCAGGAAAAAATGGATTTGGGACTGATTATCAACCCAAATGTAGATTTAGAATCTTGATTCTGTTGGACACTATCTTTTACAGGCTATCAATGTGATAATTTTAAAATAATGCCATAGAATTTTGGACTAGGGATAGAAGATTTGTGTCTCTTATACGGTTGATATGGTTTCCAAAAGAAAGGCCTTGAATTCCTTGCTATCCTAGAACAATCCTTCAGAACTTCGATAAATTCACTGATGATTACAATGTACATTTGAATTTGATAAAAGATGCAGATCTGGAGGTTTCTATTTTAACCTTCACTTATGTCTTTGCCTAGCTTGTATTAGGACTGCTGCCTCTGATGCAGATATTAGGGCTAAATGATGATGCCCAAAACCTTCGGACTGTTAACCTTTCAATGCCTGCAAATCTACTTAAGTGATCTTCTTTGAAACTTGGAGAAACCACAGGTCTGAGTTCCCTACAATTGCTACTGCAATGTGATCAATAAACCTCTTTGCTTGTCAAACCTTGACTTGCTCTATCTATTGCTGAACGTGATCTTGCTACCCTGCATATTCTCCATGAGAAGAAGCCCTAAAACAATCAAGATTACCTGTATGACTTGACTTATATTCCATAGACAGATAGAAATGGCCTTTCTCTACCTTAGAACAGAGGTCCTATGCTTGACATCCTTATAGCTGAATACTTACATAAAATCTTAGACACCTCACCTCGAAATTCAAAACTGAAAGTAGAGATATAAATCCATCCTTCCTTTGCTCCTAATCAATGCAGCAATCTGAGAAGGGTGAAGTCTTTCTTAAGGAAGATTTTGCACTTAGAGGTTATGCCAAATGTGCAATCTTACTTCCAGACTTTCAGAGAGAGGAGATCATGCAGACTGTCAGCAAAACTTTTTAGTGATTTCTTTTTGCTCTTGCTTGGGCTTGTCTCCACCTGAGCTATGATCCCCATGTTAATTTTTGGATTAACACATTCTTTGCTTAGGTCAATTATTTCAATATTCCTTAATAGCCCAATTTCTACTTCCATTTCTTTTGTTTGCAATCACATAAACCATTATGACATTGATGGTAACTGAAGAAAGAACATAAACCATAAATGCAGAGGACAAGCCAAGACAAGAGAACACAAAATTGGCTCAAGCCTGGGAAAAGCCCCAAGATGGGGAAAATCCTTGATCAATCTTCCTTATTATTAATATCAAATGCTTAGCAGAGAGATAGTACAATAATTCCAAGTCAAAATAGACTTGACAAAATTCTGAAGGAGACAAACTTTGTCATGGAGACTGTTGTAGAAGCATGATCTAATTAGGGTTTCTTTTAGTCTGTAGCTATATATACATACCTCTGATTCTGAATATACTGTTGTGGATTTCATCCGCAGGTTAAGGCACCCAACAAACATGTTGCAGTCCACGTTAGCCCACTCAATCTCCTCCAAACTGCCTCCTAACAGCTGTGTCTAGGCTACCTATATCTCTGTTCCAACTTGTGGTTGTCTATTGCTAATTACCATCCCCAAACTACCTTCACGACACCCTGATCTGGGGTAGGTAGGGCTTGCGGCCTCATGAAATAGGACTGAACCACTTCCAAATCATACTAACAACCTTCCCACATCTACTCAGAGAATGTGGTTGCCTTATGCTGCTCTTCAGGACTGTAAGAGATGTAAAACCCATACAAAATTTGCCTAGAAGTTTCCTTATACCCTGTGGTTTTCCTCCTACAGCTATGCAGCCTTCAAAATAACCCAAACAATCCCCAAAATAACCCAAACAATCCCCATTGCCCCTTGTCTAGTCTTCTTCCTAAGCTCGGTTGCCTCATGGATCAATTTCTCATGAGATGATCAATGAAATGAGGTTGGAGGTCGCCTCAATTTATACAAATTGGAGAAAGTCAAGAGACATGACGTTTGGGCTTCATAAGCTTACGTTGGGGAAGAGGCTGACCTTGATAATTAGCATGTGAGTGGGCTTTACTTTAAAAACATGTTTTTCCTTATCCAAATTTAGTGCTCTTTACGTCAATTTTGGTCCTCTCGAAAAGAGAAATTCAATGCCACAATTATCTTCTTCAAATGAGCTGCTCAAAGTGGAATTTCTTCCTAGATGACAATTTTAACATGTCATTGATGCCAACATTGGTCCTTGAACGCTCTTAATATTCGTCTAGTTTGCATTGATTGGAAGCTCCAAGTGATAAAGAGGAAGGAAATCCCTAGAAGCCCTGCCTTTGATGGAAAATATGACCAAGAAGATCAAGGTCCTTGGATGCAGGATCATTGTCATGTGATTTTCCTTGTCATATTGATTCCAATGATAAGTGGGACGTCTCCTAATTCCTTATGGTTGAGGATTTACGCCTCTTTCAAGTTTGGAGCCCCATTTTCGGTCAAGGAACCCCAAAAGAGGTGCTACAAGCAATTTTATATTATATAAGCAAATTAAATTAAAAAGGGGCTTATATTATTCTAGTCAAAAGTCATGTAAAAGGAATAAGTAGGAAAATCAATTGCTCAAAATTGTCCTCCAAAATAGGATTGTTTTTGGCTCCAAAAAGTTAAAATCAAAATCAAATTTGAATTTCAATCTTAGGTCGGCTTCCCTCCAAAATTTGTTAAATTCGACTTCCCTTAAGAAACTTGTTAAACTCACATAAATGATAGACACAAATAAGGTAAATCGAGAGATTGCATTTATTCATAAAGATTTACATATTTATACATTTTCTTGTGACCCTTGGTCTTCATATACCAAGTGGTCCCTTGGAATCTAATCTCTTCACATTCCTCCACCCAACCCTTAACAGATTAGGTGTCCAACATTCCCCCTTTAATCTGAAGGGGTATATAAGAGTCCAAGAAGAGAGCTATAATACAAAATTACAACAATAGGTTGAATGTGCTCTTTCAAATGAAGGTGTAAGGTGAGAGAACTCGAGGTCTCAACCAACGATGATTTAAGGATGACCACCAACACTAGAAAGCTTAGTGCAGTTCCTAAGACTCTTCCAAATCTGGCAAGAAGCTGAGGTCTTTTTCTAGAGGAAGTGCTCCCTATTATTTTGAAAAGGGAGACCATTGGGGTCTCAACTTGGAACGCTTAGTGCAGTTCCTAGATCATTTCCAAATTTGGCAAGAAGTGTTAGTCTTCTACTAGAGGAAATGTCCCTAATTCTTTGAAGAGGGAGACCATCAACCTAGAAAAGGGAGGTCTCAACTTGTGGAAAAAAGGGAGAACTGTAACCTCAAAAGGAAGGTCTCAATCTGCGGTGGTTTAAGGAAGGCCACCAACCAAAGGCATGCTCATGGGCTTCTTTGTCTCTGGCTACAACTTTGAATCTGGGTATGATTGTTTCTAGCTATAGGCTTAGGCAGTAGGTTCATGTTGTGGCTTAGGCTCGTTTGATGTATCTGTGAAGCTTGTAGATGACCATCAATTCAAGGTGAGAAGATGAAGAAAACTCAACTGTAAGACATTTTAATACTTTAGAAGAAATTATGAAATATGACTGAAATATCTTCTTAGATGTTGAAGCCCATTGCCAAGAAGCGATCCATCCAAGGTGAATCATCGTTCTTGTAGGAGGCTTGTTTTTTAAGCATTTATTTGAATGATGAGTGTGTTGAGCACAATGCTCACACGGGTGAAGATCAAACAATGATTTTTGACATGGCCAACTTTGTCACAATGTGTTGGCATCTAACAAATTTTGGTTGTTATGGAAGAGGAGCAAGATCTAAAACACGTGAAGATGAACTACTATGAAGAAACCCAACACTTTGAAATTGAATGGGCTTGGAATAGTCTAGAGTATGAATGGACACCTCCTTTTCATATCCAAGACCTATTTTGTGCTTGTTGTTGACAAGCTCTTCCTAAGGTATGATGATGGGCTTGAGAAGTGGATCCTGAACTTTTGCATTTGCATGCAAATCTGCTCTTCAAATGGGCTCAGTATTATGATAAATTTTTGGCTGCTGATGGTAGTCAACTTCAGACTCAAAAAGGGGATTGTTCTAAACAAAAACCAGTTCAGAATGACGACTCTTTTGTTGTAACTCATCTTGCTAAAGTTGTGACTCAAGCTGCAAAAAATCAATCTTTTCATGTGCATCTTGTAAACAAGTGTGAATATAAGAGAGACTGTCATTACTGATTTTAACTGTGCTTTCAACCTAGCTCTGATACGATGTTAAACTCTAACAAATCAAGTTTGGCCATTTTCTCAAAGCAAAGAAACCAATTGCATTCAACTTTGAAAGTGTTAGATTCAACCGAAAATACACCCATAAGCATACAAACGACAAATAGCTCCCAATTCTAGATAGTTGCAACAAGGTGGTAAAAGCTTAGGAGCAAGTGGTCTAGACCTTGTTATATTGCCTCACAATAAATATGAAGAGCAACTCCAAAATGTAAACATATTTAGATAAATATACATTGCTAAATAATATCATTGCTCTTGCATACAATTATTCCAACAACTAAGGGAATATAAAACTCTCAAATAAAGTTGTAATCAACATTTGCTAAAATCAGCTTAACGGGTCTATATCAAACCTTGTCCCTGCCCGTTACAATCTATGCAATTGAATTTCTTATGTTCTATCAACAGCGTGTTAGAAACTAGAACAAGACTCAGTCACTGGCGCACCTTTGAGTGCTTTGGGCCCTCTAAACTCTCAATGCACCAAGGGATGCATGTGATCAAGGTTTTGAGGCAAGATTCTTTCAAAAGTTTCATCAATGTCAAATAGACTTTGTAACAATTGTATAGATGGAGTTGACAATAGGATTTGAAACTCACCCCAACGTTGTTGTCGATCCTCCACGAACTTTATGCCTCTAAATTTAGCAAATCAACACAATCAGTGAGATGAAAAAAGTTGGTTGCAAGACATTCATTCTCATTGGATCCATATCTTATCCTTTGCGGCTTCTCTACTAGATGAACTATTAAGTTGATGTGAGTAGTGTGACCCTACACACAAGGTCAGAATAATCACACAAATATAATACGTGAATAGAGGAGGAACAACATGTCGCCGACTTGACTGGAGTTTTTCTTGCTTTTGCACTCGCATCCTTTTGTTACACAAATGCTACAATGTAGAGAGATTTCCGTCAGAGTAACAGGGATCAATGTTGTGTGGATAGAATTCATATGTTGAATATGAATCAAGACATCGCCAATCTTCAAGTTCGTGGAGGCATCGTTGTGCCCTCAATCCCCCTCATTAAGCACAAACTTAGTGGTTCACAGTTCATCACAAATGCACCAATGAACGACCAAGGGTTAATGCTCTATCGCTCAAGGCAGGAAGGAGCACAATGCTCAACATACATATATTCAACATATCATACCATCCCATCAACTTCTCAACACACAGAGATCTATGTTCTGCCAGTAGTAAGAATTCTTAGATAGTATTCAACGCACATATAGCGAAGGTTGAACACACAGATCAATTTAATACATCACATTGGTTAATTTTAGTTAACAATGGTATGTTCTATGCTTAGCGCAATTACTTCAATGTTCCTTTAGTAACCCAATGGCAGTTTCCAATTTAGACTTCCAATAGCAATCACATTAACCATAAATCACATTGACAACAACGGTAGATAGAACATGAATAAAAAAATGCAGAAGACAAGCCAAAACAAGAGAATAATAGATTTGGCGGATGCCAAGGAAAAACCACAATGTGGGGAAAACCCTTTATTCAATTGTTCTTATTATTATATCAAATGTTTAGCAGAGAGAGAGAGAGTACAAAAAGTCAAAGCAGACTTACCAAAGCAAAGTCAAAACAACCCTAATAAATATGCAATGAAATTCAGCCCCAACCAGAAAGTCAAAGATGGTCAACACGGTAGTCAAACTTGCTTCCTTGAGCTTGGTCAACCTTACTCAAACTCGACCTTCCTTGTTGGTCAAAGTTAGCCCAATACAGTCCTTCAAAGTCTAGTAAAATTCGGTCAAAAGAGAGAGAAAGTATGTTGTAATTTTTTGCAGTCAAAGTTGTAGTCAACCTTGAAGTCAATGTTGGTCAAAGTGCCCATATTTTCTCAATTTTTTTTTGCCTAAAAACTTGGCCTTCCAAGATCAAACTCCTGACCCAAAAACTGCAGTCAAACTTGGTCAATGCACCCTTGGTCAATGCTCGTGAAACCTGCAACAAAATTATGAAATTTCGGTCGACGATTCGTCCTCCTTGCCACACGTGTGAGAGAAAATAACTGCCCAATAGTTGTACAACCCAATCAAATGAGGAGAGAGAAGAATGTGTGAATGATGATGATGCTGAATGAAGTGAGAGGTCACTTCGATGTACAAGTCGTTGAGGGTGAAGTGACATGTCTCTTGAGCTTCATGAGCCTACATGATGATGTCACTGACCTAAACAAATTGCACGTGTGGGCATAAATTAAAAAACACACTTATGCTTGTCCAAATTAGATGATATTTAGATCAATTTTGGTGCTCTCGAAAAGAGGACTTCAATGCAATCATCATCTCAATCAATTGAGATGTCTAAAGTGGAATTTGGCCCTAGTTGCCAATTTTAACACTCCCTATCAACTAGGGAGAATTCCACCTGCTAATCCATCCATCATCATTGATCATCATGCCATCTTGTTGTCATGTACCATTTTTGTATCTCATCTCATCTATGCTTTGTTGAACACTGATATGAATAATGACGAAGAATCGATCGCGAGTGAATCACAAAACCTTACCACTCTTCACTGACAAAAGTTAGTCTAGAGGTAGAACCTCAATTAGACTTGATCCCAGATCAAGTTATCGAACACCATGCATCCTAGACATAGGGAGTACGACAATACACGATGCATCCACTGGTAGTGCTATGGTCCCTGTTGTCGCACATAATGTCTAGGCACCGCGATGACGACTCAGATCGGGGGTTGTCACCGTGATCCTCAATCTCTCCGTTTAAGTTGTCTCCCTACAACAGGTTAAGGGGGGTAGACCCTACAAAAATGGAATGAAGGAGAACTAGTTGGGAACCAATCAGTTCGGGAGACACAATGAAGCAATCAAGTACTTGATTATGATTTAATAAGACTTGTAGGATTTGATTATATTTTAAACGATTGATATAGTGCCTTATGGAGTCAACGATTTTGCTAGGGAAATAAATACCATGTGATTGATTAACAACTGCTACTTAGATGAATGACAATCTTATATGAAATGCAGATCCTAAAACCAATGTGAGATGCAAGAATCTTGGTTAATTTTAGTTAAATGTCTATCTAAGTTTTAATCCTTCGATCCTTTCTATATTGAGCTTGATTTCGTAGTAATTGGTAGAAAGAGGATAAGGTGAAGCACACTAAGGTGTGATTAACGATAGCTCTCATGAAAATCTAACATACCCAGTGCCTCTAGCACTGCAGAGAGTTGTGGTTTTGACGACTACAAGATCATTGTTTTAAGTACTATTAAAAGCAGGCTTCTCAAGCAAAGATGGATGGATACCTATCTCTCTATCGACCAAGCTCATGTTTGGAAGTAAATTTTATTTATTAAAAAACTAACTTAATATGCAAACGCACGAGATGATTAGAAGATGAGATGGAGTTAGATTCAAGGATGAAAAGTGCTTATGCTATGATCTGATTCAGAGTTATATATTAAAGCCCTTAATTGTCAAAATGAATGTTCACTTCACTAGACAGATTGAAAGATAAACTTCTTAGCAATATGATAATTAGACCACAAGCTTATTTCAAATCTTCTAGATTCTTTCAAATGCATTTATAGCTCAAAGAGAACAAAAGCGCCTTCACAAATTAATAACAGATGCTCGAAAAATACTCAGTTTAGGAAACAAAATATATGCATTTTATCACAATTCCATGTCAGAGTACTTAATTTTCAGATATTAGATTTTAAGACAGATATGAGAAAAACTTTTATGATAGCAGCGATATGACAATGAAAACAATAAGCTATCAATAATATCTTTATGCCAAAAATTTACCGAAAAATTTCCAAACTTGCCCACATGGATTATAAAAAAATGTCAGTCTGTTATGATGTGATTTCCATAATTATATCAGATTTGATATACTTATTATAGCCAGCAATTAAAACATGAAATGAGCCTAATGACGAATGTTCAACTCAATAAATTATTTCCTTAATGTATTAGACAACTTAGGAACTGGTTTTAGGCTAACCCACATGAAATTTTACCACTGTTATATTTCAAGAAACTGAATTATTCAGAGAGAATAGTCACCCAAAATGTAGATCTAGGTCAAATTTTTAATACACATCAAACATAAATGACTTATTAATGCATTTAACAATTTTTTTAGTTAATTTCAAACCAATTAGATGTGTTTTTCGTCACTATTAGAAAGATATATCACTGTTGTAACAAACAGTGAGGAAGAAGATGGTTTAAAGATCAAACCCTTAGGCTCTAGGCTTTGAAGATCACTTGCTCAAGTTGCCAAAAAAATTTCAATACCTGAAACACAAATTTTTACCATTTTTTTGCAAAAACCCACCAATGATCAACTTCAGAAAATTAAATATTCAAGTCAGAAATGGAGCAAGGGGAATCTAAGGCCAATGAGAGCTAGCACTAGGCCCAATAGAATTAGTGTTAGGCTAGGAGAAGACAAATCTGGGCTTAGGAGCTCAAAACTTGAAACCCTTGTTCTGAAAAAATTATTTTGCTTTAGATTTTCAGATTTATTGCAAAATCTTTAATGGATGACCTTGCAAACAAATTTCTGAGTCTAGATCTTGCCCTCCAGGGTTTAAATCTGGCCTAGACCTGAAGATCTCTTTGGATAAAATTTTAGATCTATGTCTACAAATAATCTTTGAGCCAAGATCTTGCCCTCTAGGGTCAATCTAGCTCAGATCTGAAGATTTTCTTCGCTGATTTCTCAGATCTATTCCTGCACACAATCTTTGAGTCTAGCTCTTGCCCTCCAGGGTCTAGAATTAGCTCAAATATGAAGATTTTCTTGGCTGATTTTTCAGATCTATTTATGCACAAGTGAAAAGAGAAAAACCCAATACCCAGTATGTACAGAAATAAAGAAAATCTCAAAAAACTCAAATGTTAAAATTCAAAATTATGTTACAAAATTTCAGATCTACACAAGTAAATAACATATATATACAAAATGTTTACAGATCTATACAAATAATTTACAGACCTATCAGATCTGAGGAGTATGAGTCCAACTTCATTCCCATATTTGATAATTTAAGGCTCTTAATAGCCAGATTTATCAAAATTTCCACAAAATATCTAAAAGATTTTGAAATTTTAGAGAGGTACTAGCCCAAAAACATTGTAGAAAAAAAGATTATCGTTAGATAAATCCTGAGACTTATATGAAGTAGGCTCTTCGGAAAATATGTCTTGAGAGCTGATTGGTCCAACCGAGGACTATCCCCAAACGCCTAATGAGAACCTGAGAGATATTATGTAAACACTAGATCAACCATCAAGCCAAGTAGAGAAATATAACAATAATAAAGCTATGAAGAAATACAAAGATCTGTTACTTCAATCAAAATGAAAAATGTTACCCTAGATCCAACAAACTGAATAAGATACATGTATTCAGATCATTCTAAGAGAGCTATTGACTGATAGTTTTCACATAATATTAAATAGAAATTAAAAAATGTTACCATAAATTCATGAAGAGGAACACTATAACACGTTGAAACCCCAAAGACTTTTTGCATTAATTCAAAAAAATATACAAAAAAGCTTGAGAGCTTAGTACATGATCCAAAAATCAGATGAATTGATTAACAAATGACTTCCTATCTAAAGATAAATCCTCCAACAGCTAGTTCGAGTGATCTTTGTTAAAGCAATCTCAATTGTTGATGAAAATTAAAATTTATTTTAGTCCCATCTATAAAATTTATTTTAATCTCATCTGTTAAAATTTTAAATATTTGAGGAAATTCAAAATTTTCAATTAAATGCATTTTAATTATTTCAAAAATTAAATTTTTGAATTAATTTCATCAAAATTTTGACTTTGACTTAACCCCAGGGACCAAAGGCTTAAAATTTAGCAAAATAATTAATTTAAATTATTTTTTCAACTCTCAAAATACTTTACATCACGTTTTTCATATTTTTTACATCATAGAGGGGAAAACCCATGTGTAATAGACCCTCACAGACTACCCATTTTTACGATACAAATATAATCCAACAAACCAAGCAATTTGTAATAAAATAGCCTACCTAAATAGATAGGATTATTCCCAAATCACTTTTACATGGATTTGATTCATAACACTAAGACTCACTTAAGATCTCAGTGACAAATACATTTTGGCTTTGGGGTAAGACTATAGGAAAACTCTGCCGACCAATTGAGAATGGATAGGTGAGACAAAAAACCTCCCAGAATGTAGGTCGTCACCAAAAAATTAGGTTTACCTAGGCAATTACATAGATGACAAATTTGTTGAGATTATTTACATCATATACATGAAAAATGGGTTTATATTATAACATGACGATCAGACTGATGATGATAGTTGGATGACACAGACACATCGATTAGGCGCTATACCTTCTGCGAAAAAAGGGGGTGTACTGCTATGGGTTGTTGATACGTAGTGGTCAACAGTCCCAATCCACTTTTCCAATCTCATTGGCTAGATGAGAGGTACTTCCCATGAGTCCCAAACTACATGGGTACGATGTATGCTAGGGCATCAGCAGGAGAAGGTGAACCATTTATCTTGCTCATATGCCATAGGAGAAGGTGAACCACTCATTCTATGCATATGTCAATTGTAGGGGAAGGTGAACCACTCACCCTACACGTGTCATCAATTGTAGGGGGAGGTGAACCACTCATCCTACACACATGTCAACCATTATGGGGTATCACAGGGAAAAGTGAACCATTGACCCTGTACACAACGCACCAATAGGGGAAGGTGAACCACTCACCCTATGTTTTCTCATAGTTCTAAGAAGTACTCCAAGCCCCCAAGAGCTCTTAGAGCTCAATGTCCAATTGAAACGAGAACTTCATGGGATAGTCTTTCCACGACTCCAAGGCTCTCTTAAAAGGCTAAGAATTTGACCTTCCCTAAGGGCTTCATGAGGATGTATGTAACCTGCTCATCAGTCCTGACGTGTATGTAATGTATTTGATATCAATGTGCTTGGAGCGGCTGTGGAACACAGGATTCTTTAAAAGGAAAATCTCACTTTGGTTGTTGCAAAAGATAATAGTGGTATCCAACACATGCTCAAATAGCTCACTAAAGGGATTCCTCAAATAAGCAGTCTCATAATAGGCCATACTAGCTACAATGTATTTAGCCTCGGTGGTTCTTAGAGCAACCGATTTCTACTTTCTGCTCATCTAAGAAATTGCAGTACACCCCAATGAGAAGCAGCATCTAGGCGTTCTTTTTGATCCATCGCACTACAAGCCCAGTTGGCATCAATTATATACATGAAACCCCAAATTCTCAGCAGTGTATCTCAATCCACATTTGATTGTGCCACAAAGATATCTCAAGAGATCGTTAATAGCAATCCAATGTATGTAATGAGGTTCGACCATAAATTGACTCGACGTATTCACAATGAAGCATACATTCAGACAAGAGTTTACCAAGAACATCAAGACCCCCACAAGTTGTCTATATTTAGAGGTTTTGTCAATTCGGCCCCAACAACACTACCATATAGCTTCTTGAAGTTGAGTTCCATCGAAGTAGACACATACTTGCAATCCACCATCCCACATCTCTCGAGCAGCTTCACAATTTATTTTCCTTGAGAAAGGAAAATCTCACTTGACTTCTACTAGACCTCTAGGCCTAGGAAGTAGTGCATCAGCCCTAGGTCCTTCATCTCAAACTTGGAAGCCAACTCCCTCTTGCATTGATAAATGAGAGTGTTTGCACTTGTCAGAAAGAGATCATCTACATAAAGGACCATAATGAGAGGCATGTCCTTTTCAACCTTGAAGTATAGGTTATGATAAGGATCACTCCTTATAAATCCTAGCTCATAAGATAGCTATCAATCCTCTCACAGCAAGCGCTAGGTGCTTGCTTCAACCCATATAGGGCTTTCTTCAACCTGCATACGTGTGTCCTTCGATCTTGTACTTCAAACCCCTGAGGTTGTTCGAAGTAGACCTCCTCCTTAAGCGAGCCATGCAAGAAAGCAATTTTAATTTCCATTTGATGTAGGCTCCATCCTTGAGTGGTAATTAGAGCAATAATAGATTCGGTAATGGTATATCAAGCAACTGGTGCAAATATCTCATCATAGTCCACTCATTCCTTTTCAAAGAAGCCTGGAGCAATGAACCTAGACTTATATTTTTCAACACTCCCATCAACTCCATGTTTTATTTTGTAAAGCCATTTAGAGATGATCACGAACTTGTCCTTGGGTCTAGGCACCACGTCCTAGACATCATTTTTCATGTTATATTCATATTCTTCATTCATCACATCCTTCCAGATTTGGTGCTTTACAGCTTCTTCGAACGAACATGGCTCAGTTTCAATATTAGTACTCATAGAAGCTAAGTACCCTTAATACCTGTTTGGCTTCTTACTTTCACGAAATTTCCCTCTTGGAGCAGTGTGTCTTTCAGCATCTTCAATAGCGTCTTTGAGCCACAAAGGTTTTTTCCTTGAGGTAGAGGGATCACAAGGAGGTGGATCAATGGGATCCATCAGGGCTTCAACATTGGAGATAGGCTCATTTGTCGGAGATTCATCTTGCTTTTTTGCAATATCATCATTATCCTTGGAATGGGGAGATCTCTAGCTTTCCTAAGGGCTCTATCTTCATCGAAGGTGATATCATGGCTTACTTCCACATCTCTTTAACGAGGCACATAGATTCTATATGCCTTTGAAATTTTCACTATAGCCCACAAATGTACCTTTCTTCCTAGATGCTTCTAACTTTTCTTTTCTCTTTAGGCACATGAAAACACACATGACAACCAAATATTCTAAAATGAGAAACATCAGGTTTCTTACCAGTGAAACTTTCTCAGGGGTCTTGAAATCTAATGTTTGATGCAGGCTCCTATTTTGAACATACACGACAGTGTTGCAACTTCTACCCAAAAGAACTTTGGTAGACCTTAATCATGGAGCATGGCATGAGTGGCTTCCATGATTGTTCTATTCTTCGTTTCAACAACTCCATATTTCTCAGGAGTGTAGGAACGATTGTCTCCCTCTTAATCCCATCTTCTCTGCAAAAGGCATCGAATTTATTTGATTCATATTTAGTTCCATTGTGTTGGTTTTGGGTAGCATCGGGTGTATTGTAGCTCCAAAATTTTATGCAGGGGCTAGGACACATGAGATCTCCAAGACCCAGAAATTGTTTGGAGAAATTCCACTCGGATAAGGAGTTATTAAAATAATTAATATTTTTAATGGGTTCTTAAGTCTAAACTTAGGAAAATAAAAATATTAATGAATATTAATAAAGATATGGGTGAGAAGCTTCTAAGAGACGAGGATCAAGTCTGTTTTAATCTTAGCTGTTGATTAGAGAGTTAATCTCGGTCGTTGGTCATTGATAGGAAAAGTATAAAAGAATACTTGAGAGTCATCTGGAGATACATCGGAAAAATACTCAGTACTCTGAGGGAAATCGATTCTCAAGGAGAAGGAGTTCGATTTCAGAAGGAGAGTTGTAGGGTGGAGAAAGAGGAGGGCATCAACAGTAGTCAATGACTGAGGAGGAGGTGACGTGGGGAATTTGAGAAACAATGTAGAAGGAAGAGTAGACATACAACACCATTGGAGACGCAGCCCTCACGCAGGCTGACGCAGAGTGACGCAGAGGTGGGTGCTAGGTCTCCGAGGCATCATAACTTCTCCAGGAATAGGAGAAACTTTGTCTCAGGTGTTTTCTCTCAGTAGTGTCTTAGTTTCTCTGTGAAATCATTCCTTGTAAAGCGATTGTTGCTGAAGATTAATAAAACCTTCATCTGCTCCACCGATTTTCCCACATTGGGTTTTTGTGGGGACAATTGTCCAAAAATAATTGTGTTGATATCACTGATTCTTGTGCTTGTATATCACTGTTATTTTCACTATGTAATTATATGATAACTACAGTAGAATTTATTTTAATGTTTACTTAAGGGTTTCCTTAAATAACTTAAGGTGAGAAATAAGTAGGTGAAATAAATTAGTTATTGCAGTAGAATTTCATATTAGAAATTTTCACATGGTATGAGAGTGGAGTTCGGGTAACAGGATAGAAGAATCTTCTATGAGTCAGTTGTATGATGATGAGAAATCAACTCAGAGGGACTCACAAAGATCTCTAGAGAAAGAAGAGAACATGAAGAACATGGATCGTGATTATTCTATGTTAGCTTCCAGGCCGAAATAAGAAGTCACTTGCCTAACAAGTTCTGCCTCCTCTGAGGTTTGATATATAGATAGTGGAGCGCCCTAGTATATGACAAGAATATGAGAATGTTTTTCGAATTATTAGGAAGAAATGTGCATTTTCAGATCAACATTGGAAATAAGGCAAAGTGTACCCTTGTAGGAAGAGGTATTGTAGTCTTTTAAACAGAAGTAGGGGATCAACTTCGAGCAACCAATGTCCTGCATGTGCCAGGATTGGGGATGAACTTACTCTTTGTATCTCAACTTCAAAACAAAGGCTATGATGTTTTCTTCATTAAGGAGAAATCATATGTCAAACACCCGAGTTGGAAAAAGAAGGCCCAGACTGGAATTAGAAGTAATAGGGTATATAGATTACAACGAGAATCTCCAATGGCATTGATAAGCTGCAATGGGGATAAATATTTGAATGAACTATGGCCAGGATTGGGGATGAACTTACTCCCTCTATCTCAGATTCAAAACAAAGGCTATGATGTTTTCTTCATTAAGGAGAAAGTATATGTCAAACACTTGAGTTGGAAAAAGAAGGCCCAGATTGGAATCATAAGTAACAAGCTATATAGATTACAGCTGGAATCTCCAATGGCATTGATAGGCTGCAATGGGATAAAGATTTGAATGAACTATGGCACAGGAGGATGGGACACTTAGTGTTACACCAGGCAATCCCTCTTGCAGACAAGAGCGATCTCCTTAGATCCTAATGGAAACTAGAAACAATCATGACAAATGAACTAACTCTTTCCCTAAGTTGAACTTGTTCGAATTATAAGCAGTATAGCTAATGGATACGCCTCTTATCGGTTTCACGAAATCACTGATGAAGATCCCTTATTGTGACTTAATGCAACTCTTCAATGCTTGATAGGACCTGCAAACATAAACCATAAAAGGATCAAAAGCACATGTGATATAATAATTCAAACAACTTAGCCTAATGATCAAGGAAATTAGGGATTGAATCTGCCTTATTGAATATAATAAACAATTGTAAACTATTCATCATTCACAAAAGAAAAAATCAATGGGAGAAAGTGCTCATTTGTATTAATCAAAAGATAAGAGGAGCCTTACAACCTTCACTTTGACGCTGTGAGGTCCCTCCCAAATGCTTTCAATCTCCTCCTTAGATGACCAGCTCTCCAATCTCAAACCAACACCATATGTTTGTATTCTCTGAATTCTGACCTCCTTCATCCCTCAACGCTCTAGTCCTTTTATAGATCAAAGGGGGAGTTTCATATCCCTAAGAAGAGGATTAACCTCCTTTAATGAAGGATTAGGTTAACATGAGAAAAGGGATGGAGATGCATCCTATGAGGGTTATAGTTTGAATACTCACCACCTAGAAGCATTCAGTTGGGAAATATTCGACCAACTATGTTTATAAAATATATTTTTTATTTTTACTTTCTAGAATTCAGTTGCATGGGTTTATAGTTGTAGACAGAGCGCAACTTTCCGCTATTCTCAGAGTGACTCAATTTTAGCACATGCACAAGAAACTCTAGAGAAATTGGCGCAGGTGGAACTTAACAAGGTGTAAGGGCTATTTGACCCAAAATTTTCATGTACTTTAACATTTTTTGAGTTGTTTGAATTTTAAGGGAGTTGGTTTCAACATGTTCACAGATGGTAAAAATATCCAAAAACTGATCAAGTGTCATGGCGACAAATTGATGTGTAATAGATTACCCCCTAAAGTGCGAAGTATGAAAAATAAGTTTAAATATTGAAGTGTTTTATTATTCCAATGATCGGATCAGAGGCAATGGTCAGAAGCTTGCAAGGGACATTCAAGGGGAACACAATGCAAAATATATATGAAAATTCATCTTTGAGGTAGGCATTCCCATACTCAGAATAAAGCAAACTCAATGAACAATCATGGAAAAACTAAGATCATATGGATGGTAGACACAAATGGACACATCCATCTACCTACATAATCATGAATATAAAATCTCCTCGCAGCCTGGATTAATGAAACTAGATCCAAGGTCTTGATCTCCATCTCTCAATCCACAATACGATTCTAACCATGTGAGTGAATGTCTCGAAGTCAAACATGGTAGAAACCACTTGATGACCAGTCAATGATGTGAACCATTAACAAGTGCGAAAGAAAGCACCAATAATGGCAATGGTTCTCAAGGTACTTCGAGTACAATCTATGAAGTGTGAATATGTGATATGAAGTTGAACACTCATAGAATCATTTGATCAAAGGCCAATGATGAGAACTTGTTGTCGAAAGATAAAACCTACCATTAAGGCATGTAGGCTTCAAGGTACTGAAGGTTTCTAAATCAAATTCTTAGATAATGAGTTGAAGTTGATAGGAAACAATCTGTCTTAGGAAAGCCTACGACACGAAACATGATATCAAGTTTTGAAAATAGTTTGCGAGGACCGACTCAAGGATGGCCGACGCAAATGAAGGCAAAGTTTTTACAAAGGGATTTGAACCAAGGTTGAACTTCTCTGGAACACATAATGACACTGTAATGATTTGGCAGCATTTGACTTGACGAAATCGCGCACCGTTTCATCTAGGTAAAAGATCTCTCCATAACTTAGCTTTCTATCAGTTTATTTTTTCATTTTAAGCTTCCATTTGGTTTTTTGGGACAAATATTTGTTCAAAAATGTGCCTTCGGCCCTACGCCATTTTCGTTCAATCAGGCTTGCACTGGCCGATAAAATTTTCCATACGGAAAATCTCAGCCGAAGCAGAATTCTTATGGAAATTTCTGTGCAATTGCGCCCTGTCCATAAAAGGGCCGCTGTGCAGACGCCGGGAGCTATTTTTAAAACAAGTTTTGAACCCCAAAAAACATGAAATGAGTGTCAAAAATGCTTTTAACTACTTTTAAATGGTCATTTAAGTTCATTTGATTGTTCGAAAATGGAGTGGAGGGAAAGAGAGCATGAAGTGAATGATTTGGCTGCTTGGCGGATCCGACCACTTTGCAGGCTCTCAAGACTTGTGGCCTCCTGAAATACTGGCTTATCACTGGGATGAAAGCCCAAGTAGATCAGATGACATGGTTAGTGAGGACTTGGAATGTCCAGGAATAGTGCTTTGTGATTGTTGATCACCGCCTCACCATTGATGCTGATGACATCTATTTTCTAACTGGGTTGTTTCATCGGGGAGTCGATATTTCACTATTTGGATTGAAAGCAGGGGGAGATGCTATTGATGGATATCTACGACGCTTTTGCAGGGGTGCACCACCCAAAGATGGACGAATTGACATTCAATCCATCGAACTTTTACCCTTGAGGACCATTGCTTTCACTGTTTGCAAACTGTGTGGCAGTGCTGCCCTTCATCTAGCCACACGGGAAAAAATGTAGATGGTCGTGGGATGTTAGGAATCCATGGTATACAATTGGTGCGAGGCAGTAATGGTAAACATGAAGGACTAGTTGACTAGGTGCAATAATGGTAAACTGAGAAGTTTCAATTATGGTGCCATTCTTGTTGCTTTTTCCCTTGAGAGGGTTCCTATTCTTCAGCGACAACAGATTTTGGAAGACGAGGGAGGTTCGAGGAATCCACGCTTAATGAGGTGGGTTGCACTAATGGCACATCATGGAGGTGATGGTCCTGTAGTAAGGTATATGACAGAGTTTTTTGACTAGATGGGCCAGCAAATTGTTCCGATCGAGGATTTTCCGTATGCCGGGACAGATTACCGAGGTGATCTTGATATCCCACTTCCAATCAAAGCTTAGTGGGGTGATCTAGGTAAGAATTTTCTCATTTTGACGTATTTTCTAATTTTCTAATTTTTAAGTGTTTTTTTTGTCTTCATAGGCTAATTATTTGAAATGCATGTGCAGATGTGGGTCCAACCCGACCAACCGAGATGACATCCTAATAGTAGCTGCGTCAATGAACCCAGAAGCAGATGACATCCTGATAGAGTTGGAGCACAACCCTGAGAGGTTGACTGCCAACATCCGAGAAACTGGAGTTGATGACATTCCACGCGCCTATCAGAGGCACATAGTTGGGGTTCTAGGGCCTCTCAGACGTTTGTTGCATCGAGTTGCTCGTGCTATCGTGTGTTATCATGAGCATCACCATGCCTAGTTGTTCTAGTTTGTAGGGCCATTTTTGACTTTTTGCTGTCATTTTCGGAAAATAAAAGGCCACAAAGCCTTTATGTCCTCAGATGACATATTTTGTAGACACCTAAACTCTATTTTAATGAAAAATCTACTACTTTTATTTATGTTTATCTCGATCAATGTATGAATGAATATTGTTTTTAATTTACAAATGTTGCAAATGTCTATTTAACACATGATTCACCAATGCATCTGTCAATGTGTTTAAATATCTCGGAATGTGTTGATATTCGATATAATCAAATTGCCTTTCCAAGAGACGGATTCGTAAAAACACCCTTGACATGATTAGACTCCTTACTATATAGAAACCATTTAAATGTAATACTATGAGTTGTGAATCTAATCTAAAAATCAAACGTCGGATACCTAATGTAATGGCATAAGTTAATAGCTCAATCACTGTGTTATATTTCTCTATATTGTTCGTTGTTTGACTGAGACATATTTCATGAATAGAGACTAGGTCATCACTGAGTGAATAGATAACCTAGGTTGCGGAAGATAAATTATGAGTACTACAACCAGCGCCATCAACAAAGCCAATGTAAGTCAGAGAAAACATCAACATCTGCAAATCAAGTGTAAAAATGAGATAAGCAAGAGAAGTAGTAAAAAATGTAAAAAACACTAATTATCACACATACCTAAAAACAATAAATAATGTACAAATCTTCACCAAAATTTTATGCAAAATATTTCTTTAGGTAAATACCATTTCTAAGCTTTCCCAAAGAAACACCATCGTAATCAACCAACTCGTAGGCGCTTTTAGCTAGTTTTATGATGTAAGGGCCATGCCACATGGGCTCGAATTTCCCTGTAGCTAGATTGTCATGAGCTTCATCATAGACCAAGACTAGGTCACCTTTTGAATATGTACGAGGATTAATGTTTTTATCATATTGGGTTTTGACACGTTTCTGGTGAGCTTCACTAGCCAATATGACATTACGACGATTTTCATCTAGATGAGCTAAATGTACAAAGCGTTCTTCGTCTGCAAAGGTAGCAGGTAACAATTCGATAGCTAATTTAAGAGATGGAATTTCACTTTCAATAGGTAATACGACTTCCAAACTATAAACAAGTTGAAAAGGGGTAAAACTGGTCAATGTTTTTATAGTAGTGCAGTAAGCCCACAATGTTGAAAAGAGCATAGAGTGCTAGTTTCCTTTATGCATACCAACTATCTATTTAATCATATTGGTTAAAACTTTATTGACAACTCCGACCTGACCATTAGCTTGTGGATAATACGTAGTAGAACTATCATGGCACAGGCTGAGTTGTACGTGTTAGTGTCAGTCTTTCCAGCCTTCCTCCAGTGATCAAATATGCTCTTACAAAGTGGTTTCAGAGTGTTAAGGTCAAATTTTGCCTTTTCAAAGAGTTTTCAAGCAAAATTTGGTCACTAAGCATTAGGTCTAGGATTTGCTTCAACTCCTTCTAAAGTTGCCCAAATGCCAATCCAGATCATCATTCAGCTGAGTCTATCATCATTCATAGGGTTTTCTTTATCATCTCAGTGTCTAATGAGTCATTTTACACCTTGTTCATGCTTCAATTGTGCCTTGGCAAGTTCATTTCCCTCTCTTAGGGTTTTGAAGCCAATTTCTCTTGGACGGTCGAATCAATGGAAAAACTTGTTTCCTGATGTTCATACACCTTCCCCTATCCTTAAAGTACCTTATCAAACACTTCCCATCCCTTAGATCCGCCAAATTCTTCATTTTTCCACAAACCCTAGTTTCTAGCTACAACCTGGCAATTTTCTAGGTTGGGCCTATGTTTTGCCCTTTTGGACCCTTTCCCCTCACTCAATCTATGAGATTCCACTTTCCCCTGCTTCCTAACATCCCTCCCCACTCCCAAAAATTTCCCCAAAAATTTAGAAGCCCCCTATCGCCTTCATTTTGCTCCATTTCGATAAAATTCCTTGTTTCACACATCGGGACAAGTCGCACTCAAATAATGTTTCAGAGCAGTCGGAGATGAATTTTGGAAAACTGAGAGAGGTTTTTGTCCATAACATGCCAAATAAGAAAAACCTCTTTCACTTTTTGCACAGGTGTCATGGTTTGAGAGAAATGTCAGGAATACCATTGCCTCAGGAGAATCAAAGACACCTCTGAAGTGACCTTGGGAAAATCAAGTTTTCTCCTAGCTTGGTTGGCCAAATGATTTTTTTGATGGGTAAAATGATAACTAGACTCAAAGACCTTTCCAACGAGCCCACTTTTGCTCAATTCTGACACCGGGAAGGCCTTCAAACAGAATTGCCAATGTGCGAGACCTTTTAAGAGGCCTGCGAGACCCGCTGGGCGGTGCGAGACCTTTTGAGCGCCCCTCCACAGTGCAAAAATATAACTGGCGAGACCCGTTGGGCGGTGCGAGACCTTTTGAGCGGCCTGCGAGACCTGTTGAGCTGTCTTGCGGCAAACTTCAAAACAATTGCCCAATCTTCCTCCAAGTCATCGAATTTGTTCGAGGTAGGCTCTTTACACATCATTTTTGTGGTTGGTGATGGATGTAAGCTCTCATGCTATGATTTTAACCTAAAATCTTGCAAATGAATAGATTTATATGGCTGCAATGTTAATGAGCAAACTGTGCTAGGGTTTATGGTGTTTCAAGCTGTTTTTTCCTTTAATTGGTTTCCTTCCCTTCCCTTTTACCTACACTCATATGTACATTTCTTTCCCCATTATCATTTTATAAATGCAATACAAATCCCCTTCCCATCCCTAAAACACAAGAATGAAAACCCTACCCCTCTCCCAAAGCATCAAATTACAAAAAGGAAAACCCTAATTCCCCTCTACCATATGCATGTGTAAATAACAAAAATGTTGGTAAATATATCAGCATGTTTTGTGTATGTTTTCCCTATATACAAGGTGTCTTTGCAAGTGATTTCCTAAATTCCAATATGTGTTCCTATAAGCATGATCATTTGCTAAATCTCCCTTGAAATTCCTTGTTATTTTCATATTTTCCCATTCCTTATTAAGAAATTCCCTCTCCTAACATTCCCCTCATGTATTTCCCCTTGAAACAGCATAGAGTTCAGCATTTTTGCAGGCAGAGACAGCAGTTCCAT